>OZ001351.1:22537022-22800022 GCA_963924055.1 Drosophila limbata
AAAAGCACAAAAGTTCTATTTTTGGCTTGCCTGCAAGTGTATCAAAACTATACGACACATTTGAGTTATAGCGGCTGAAGAGAAAGTTTAAGTGGCAATTAATTTTTTTTCTATTTCTGTTTAAAATTTAATGCTTTTTTAATAAAATGCCGCGCGGTAGTGTGTTAGACGAAGAAGAAAAGGCAAGAATAAGTGCTTACAATGAAGCTGGCTTTAATGTAAGCGAAATTTCGCGCAAATTGGGTCGTACACGCTGCGTTATTGCAAAATTTTTAAAAGATCCCAGTAAATACGGTAAAAAGTATAGCACAGGAAGAAAACCTAAGCTCTCAGAGCGTGATAAACGTCGCATAATATCAAAGGCGAGCAACTCATTTGAGTCGTGCTCCACGCTTGCTGCATGTTGCAGTCAACCTGTGTCACGAATGACAGTTTGGCGGACGCTGCAGTCGTCAGAAAATATTGTCCGTGGAGTTTTAAAGAAGGCTCCATTCCTAAAACCCCACCACAAAATAGCTCGACTCAAGTTTGTGGAAAGCAACTTAGAGAGAAACTGGGCCTCGGTATGAAATTTTAACTTTATTTTGTTTATGAAGCTTTGTTCAATATTTTTCATTTAGATCATTTTTTCTGATGAGAAAAAATTTAATCTTGACGGCCCAGATGGCTTTCGTCACTATTGGCGAGATCTCCGTAAGGATCCCCTTATGTTTTCTAAACGGAATTTTGGAGGTGGATCCGCAATGGTTTGGGGGGCGTTTCACAGTTCAGGAACGCTTGACCTGAGCTTCACCAGCTCGCGGATGAATAGTGGAGATTATAAAAAAGTACTGGAAGATCGTCTCCTACCATTTTTGGAAGAAAATGGAGAAGGAGAGACCATTTTCATGCAAGACAATGCATCTATCCACACCAGCAGAGAGACCCAGCGCTTTCTTACTGAGCATTCCGTTAGTGTATTGGACTGGCCAGCTTGCTCCCCTGACCTAAACCCAATAGAAAATATTTGGGGTATCTTGGCCAGGCGAGTCTATGCAAGTAACAAAAAATTTGAGAACGTTAAAAGCCTCAGAAACGAAATTTTGGCACAATGGTCCCTTTTAGACCAAAATTTACTTCAAAAATTAATAAATTCAATGCCAAAAAGACTTTTTGAGGTGGCGAAAGCTCAAGGGGGCTCCATTAACTATTAAATAATATTAATGTACTAAAATTAAAATAAAATAATAAGTAAATACAAGAAAATTCAAATGGTCGTATAGTTTTGATACACTTGCAGGCAAGCCAAAAATAGAACTTTTGTGCTTTTTTTCCCGTTACTCGAAAATGAGAGATGCAATGAGAGATAAGAACATCGCATCTTGTGCAGAACTCTTTCTGCTATTAATCTGCTTACTTTGTTTTGTTTCATTTTGCTTTCCCCTTCTCCTGCGAGGGTCGAAACAAAAATTATTAAGGTGTCGTATAGTTTTGGGCAGGAGTGTATTTGCATGCGTACTTATTTATTTCATTTTAAATAGAAAGTAACCTCAATTGCACTTGTGAAAAACATAAGTAAATAGCATGAAAATACATAAGAAATTAAAGAAGGAGAGAGCAAGAGGCGAAAAGAGGCGCATGAGAAGCGAGGCGAGACGAAGTAAATATGGCCATGCCCCGTTACCCAAAAGAGTTGAAAGAAACAGAAAAACGGAGGTAAAAAAACGCTGATGGATACACACACACAGCGGCAATTGTGAACTGCTTTATTGTGAATGCGTTTCGAGTGAAAGGCCAAGTGGCAAGAGGAAGAAATTACATGACGATCGTGGTGATGATGATAATAATGACGATATGGGAAAGTAAATAAGGTAATAATGGCCTCCATAAAGGTAAAAAAAAAGAGGAAAGAAGTGAAAAAAGCAAAAAAAGCTAAAAAAAACAGCATGGCTTTCATTTATCTGGGAATAAAAAACAGTTAAGGAAATAATGCAGGATGATAAAAAAGTTGATGATAAACAAACTTTAGGCAAAGCAAGCTCATCACAAATACAAGCAATGAAATGAAAATAAGTAACAATAACAGACAGCTTGCCGCTATGAATGATGCTAACAAATTCTAAACTTCAGATGTATCTTTCACGTTTAGATATATCCTTTATCAGTATGATATGGCAATAGATAAGCTTTTGTATTCCGATCTTAGCTGATCTTCATGATTCATGTGCAACATCAGCTTATCAGATGTAATCAAAATACAACTTCTTAACTTGATGCGTATCTTTTATGTTTATTGTAGCAACTATAACGTTAAGTTTAGGCAGAAAAGTTTCCGACCTGAGATACGCATTTCCTATTAAAAATTGTCATACTTTCTGCTGTGTAAGAATTCTGTTGTTTAACGTAGTATTTTGTTGGGCTTGTCGTACGACGCGATGAGTGTGCGAATCAACAAGTAGGCGCTGAAAAACCGCAAAAGCCAAAAACAATAAAACGAAAGAATGAAACAAGCAAGAACTATACTATACAAAGGTACAAACCAATGTATACTATATACTATTTAAATATATGCATTTATGAACAATATATGTATATATATAAATCGTGTAGACGACAATAAAACTGCATAGAAAACGAAGAAACTAAAATGAAAAACTTAAAGCATTTTGCAAATTTGCTGTTTACCGCCTGTCAGAACAATTACATGCAACTATTTCAACTCAACTGAATGAAATGTCATCAGAAAAAGAGACAAACAACGACCACAATAAGCAAACAAACAAAGAAATAAAAATAGAAATACTTAGAAGAGAGTCTACCCCAAAAGAATTCTATTCATAACAGCATAATTACTTAGGCGAGAGTGCGTCAAAGCAAATGTTGGACTGGTCATAACATTAAAGCTATTAACAGCCAGCTGCTGACTCAAATTATCTGAAATCTTAGCACACTTTTTAAATAAATATAAAAACTAAAGTAAATGGGATGTTAAAATGACAACTGTTTTTGTAGAATGAAGCAGCTACTAAATTATTAAATAAAAGGCATAATAAGCTTTCAAATCGTAAAAACTGTATGAGGATCTCATCTTTTCAAATAAAACCAAAACAAATCGTTTACGAACAGTTTCATTATCTTATTTCAATGCAGTTTCCGATGAGTTAGCAAATTAAGCAGAAACCTGGGATGCAGTTTGGAAACCTAAGAAACCTTCAAGTTAACAGAGATTCAACTGAAAGAAGAGCTTAAAACCGAGTTGAAAACTTTTCTATATTATATGATATACTTTAGGTTACAGTATGATAGTACGGCAGAGCATTCACTCTAATAGTTTCGAGCTGTTTTTTATTTGTTTTGTATATAAGTATTTATATATACACATAGATTTCTTAAATTATTTTCATAAAATTTATTTCAGGTTAATGTTGTGACTAAAATTCAAGGGAATAAATAAAATCAAATCAGGCGAATGCCAAGCATACAGATTAGCACACAAATGCGACTAAGACGATTTATGCGATATCATACAGATATATGTATATAAGCAGATATAAATACTTAAATATTTCCTATACATAACATAAATATTTTTTGTTGTAACATAAAATGTTGAAATGCTGCTCGGCAACATGTTGCTAAGAAACATGTTGCGCGCGAGAGTAAAAGTGCCTTCAATTAGCCTCAATTTTGTTTATGGTTTTCACACTGGCCAAATGTGACTCGGCACTAACAACAAAAATAAATATACAAATACAAGTGTTTAGCACTCTCAGTTTAATATGTGAATATATGTGTGTATTTGTGTGTTGCAATTATGTGCGCGTGAAAACGTGTTAACAACTGAAAAACATCGCACAATTTGAGTTATTACTTGGTGATGGTCCCAAGACTTGTCTAGCCGGCCGGCGGGCAATTGACAATACGTGGCCAGCTGACTAGCTAACATCAGTGGCAAACTGTCCAACTGACTGACTGACTGACCCTTGACAAATTTCTATGTCTAAATGTTGTTTGGCTTTGCATATTACCTAAGAGTTAAAGCTACTGCTAAAGTTGTGATTGTTGTTGTTGTCGTTTGCTTGGGCCAAATTGGTCACACTCAATTTGGGGCATGCTGCGGCTTGTATAACACTTGCTAATAACTTGGCCAACAGTGCCAGTCAAACGACACAAGACAAAAAGACATCAGCAAATCGTCGAGTTTCGTTTTTCATTTCGAATTCAAATGAAAGTCCCAAAAACAACAACACCAACAAGTGTTACTTTAGGTCGCCTGAAGAAAGTGTCGGAGTTGCCAACGTCAGTTGCCAATAACAACCGTCAGTCAGTCAGTTAAACTCTGTGCAAAGTGTGTGATAGACAACAACAACAACAACTTCTACAAAAACGACAAGTCACAAAGGCCATCAACAAAATGTGAAAAGCTGCTAAATAATTTCTCTAACACTATATGTGTTTTTTTTTTCCTGTCTCCTTCACTTCCATTCGCACAATCTAATTTAACTTATTTTTTTTTTCTAGCATTTTTCTTCAATTTTGTTGGAAAATTAGATTACTATTAATTAAATTGAAAAATCCTTGATCTTTCGTGACTTTCCATTTTTGGAAAACTGCAGTGATTTTTCATTTTTGACTTTTAAAGAAGTGTTAAAAAAAATAAAAAATATTTCACAACCAATTTAATTGAGTTATAGATTTAAACATTCATCGAATGAGTAAAAAAAAATATTAGACTGTTGAGTATCTCAAGTGTGGGCTGACAATTAAATGATCCATAGGTAATTCCCTTACACAAATTCGAGTATCTCGACAGTTGCGATCGCCACAACCAGCTGATTGATCAAAATATGCACTTATGTATATACCTGTGATTTATGTCTATATAAACAATATTTGACTATATACATGATGTATGTATATTTTTTATTTTTAAACATGTTGCTGAGTTTTGAATTGCGGCACGTTCAATCAAACAGCAACGAGGCAAAGTGAAAACGCAGACAAGTTAAATAAGAAGTTCAAAAAGTAACAAAAAAAAAAAAACGAAAAAACTTTCGCTTTGGCTTTGGACTTGGCCATCAGCATTGGCCGAAGAAGAAAACCAGTAAAAGCAAAACAGATGATGTAGATATGTATATAAATATGTATATATAATGAAATAAGCCAAATTTAGCTGGAAATGGAAATGAATGACGAGATAGTCGTCAGGTCTTTTACTGGTCTCTTTGGTTTCTTGGTCTCCGGGTTTTGCCATGACAATGGTGTACGACCTTTCTTATGTCACGTATTTAATCATGTTTATCATTTTTTTTGCTTCTTTTTTTTTGTTAGTTTTCTCAGCGAATTTCGGAATTTCTTTGACTTTTCACTTTTGTCCAGAGTTTGCGTTTTTTAATGCTAATTTATTGTCTTAATCGCATGGTCGATTATGTCACGACATAGAGACATAGACAGCACACGAGGCACGACCCGACCCTGCCACGCCCCTAACCTACTGCGAGTGATGCCCTAAAGTTTTTGTTGGCCAGGCCAATTCGAAACACGTTAAGGCCACAGCAGCTGCGTGATTTAAAGATTATATAGGCCAGAGATATTTGTATTGTATATACACAAAATATTGCTTGAGCACATCTCATTTTCTTTCTTTTTTTTGAATACGAAATGTATACCGTGTAAAAGAGCAGCAAAGTGGGGTAGTTTAATCAAAAGAAATTTGTCAAAAAAGTGAACATTTTTCAAATCAAAAACTTATCAAAAGGAAAGCAAAGTATCTTGTTAATGCCCCATTGGGGGCAGCTGCTGACTACAGGGTATGTGTTGTATATATGACAATATAAATTGTGTTCTAATATCAACAAGAAATGCGACTAAATGCCAGCAAATTAGCATAAGAGTTCAAATAAATTAAATAAATAAACGCGCAATATGAATGAGCATAAACAACAAGAGCAGCAACAACAAAAACAATAACAACAATAACAACAACAGCAATAGATGAAGAAGACAAACATGTTTTTGGTCTGATATCAATAATCAAAATCATATGATGATGATGAGTGCCCGCAAATTGTGTAATAAAATTAAATAAAATGCCAAAAATACCATAAAAAAACAAAAACAACGACTACAACAAATTGCGGCCACTTTGATAGAAAAGTGTCACAGAAAACAAGGCTGGAGATTTGAGATAATACCATAAGGGATTCCAAACTGATAAGTCCGTAATAAACAAGCAATTACAGCAACTACAACAATTGGCATTATGTTATACGTGTAATCGTTATCAAATAGATTTGAAAGTCATAACGTTTGACATTGCTGCTTGTTAGACAGTGCGTATGATTGATTTGATGACTGGGCGTATACTTGATGCGATTAAACGATTCGCTGGATGAGCTGTCATCACAACTAAACACATACACACATATATAATTACGACATAGTCACCAACTATTAAGATTGTTAAACTAACTTACATATAATGTAAATAATTTCACACTAATATTGCGCATTTAGTGCAGGGAAAAATATAAAAACAAAAACATAAAAGAAAATCAAAGGAAAACAACTTGCAACTTTCGACCGGCGATCGGTGGGTGACAGTAATTAGGGATAAGTTCAACAGTTAAAGCCGCCAGTTAACAACGCCAGTGTTGCATAATGCAGCAACAACAAACACATTAATGACAACAACAACAAGAACAACAGCCACAACAAGTTAAAAAATATAAACAAGTTACTATAAATCACAAAGAGTAAATTTTAATTAAAACTAAAAGTTAGCTTAACAATGATATGTTAAAATTGTTTAAGCCAATTAACTAGCACCAGTTATCGCCGTGCCCTATTAAAGCGCCACCTGGCGTTGCTTGCATGCAACGTCAACTGAAATAATAATTGCAACACTGCAAAAAGCGCGGGAAAATTACAGTTTTTCCAAGCAGTTTGAGTACATTTAATTTTATTATATTTATACTCCGTAAACCGATTAAAAATGTGTATTGAAAAAGTCCTTAACATTTTTTTGTTGTATGGAAAATAAGCTAATTTTGGCAGTCACTGTATGCCATATGCCAAAGCAAATGCAACGCATTTTTCTATCTTATTTATTTATTGAAATACATTTACTGCCTCTCTACAGCCTCAGACTTTAAGTGTCTGTGTGTGCGTGTGTGTGCGTGTCCGTGTGTGTGGCACACATAAAAATAAATAAATGAACTCAATTTGAAAAGCCACGCAACAATAACAACAACAATAACAAGAGCAAGGCAAAGACAAAAGTCAACGAAAATAGTTGGCAAAAACAAACAGAAATAAATAAAAATAGATATAAAAAAAACAAAGTAAAATGTTAACTTGGTGTGACCAATTGTGTGTGTGTGTGTGTGTGTGCTGTCTCAACTCTTATTTACACACAGTCTTTTGATTATAGTTTAGAGATAGACCTTTCTCAACTAAAAAGAAAGTAAGTCAGCTTCGGTTTCTGTTTCGTGTGCTAATTTTAGTTTTTGGCGATATTTATTTCGTGTTGCAACGAAAGTTAACTAGATGATTATATAAAGATCCAGTTAGGTGTTACATTCGAAAAAATGTATAAAACTATATAAAACTTGATTTTGATTATGGCTCAATAACGAGATTGACCATCAACTTTTTTTATTTTTATTTTCGTCGGACTGCGACGCCATTTGTCGAGTGTTTCCCGCATTCAACTTGAAGATACTTTTTTCCATGTAACGTCTGATTGGTAGCTTGTTCTGGCTAATTAATTTCAGGTATTTGCTGAATTGCTCAAACTCAAACCGGGAAGAATACGAGCACAAGTACAAGTACTAGTAAATATATTATAGTCTGTACTAAATATATATTCGCTTGCCTGTTATCATTGGAGATACTGCAACAGTAGCACAAACAGCGCTAAAAACAAAAACACACAATGCAAAACTCATGGGATAGGTCAGGTATACCTCATAAAAACCCTCCATAAATCCCCCATATGTATATTGTACCATACATAGATGTAATGGATTTCCCTCCTTCTTTTTTAGGGTTTTCGAAATTCCCAGCAGCACGTTAAACACGTTTGGTTTTCACTGAAAACTTTCAGTCAACTTTAGTTTAGTTTATAAATACCAGCTAGTATGTATAGAATATATATGTTAAGATCGCCGAGTGCACACGTCGCACTCTTTGGGAAAGTCCCAAGCGCAAAATTCTTCTTTATTTGCAATTCGAAATTCGAATACGTCGCAGCTGTTAAAACTTAAGGCCTGAAAGTCTGCCTCTAAAATGGTTAAAAGGGTCTTTATTTACTTAATCGCTTTATGTGTCATATTATCTAAGTCGGAGTAATTTAGGCCATCAAATTAGAGCAACAGTTTAATTGAAATAATATTTAATTTAATTAAAAAAAATATACATATAAAGACTAAAAAAAGGTTGAAAACGTTTACATATCTTGCAAATTATCTTAAATCAAAGAGCTGGAATTTAAAAATTAAACTGAAAAAACTTAAGAATGATACAAATAAGAATAAATGGAGTATTCTGGGGAAGACTTATTATTCACACAAAGTAAACATTATATCACTAGCAAGTTAAATACTTGATGTAAATAATTTTCAACACAAATGTATGTGCACATACATATATGGATACGAGTGTGTATGTGTATCTGCCCAGTTACATTCCAAATTCTGAGATATCTCATCGACTGAATTAATTTTGGATGCGTCACAAGTATAAGATGTATATTATTTTTGCCAACTCAAATTGAGTCACAATTATTTAAGCAGAAGTTACATATATGTACATTAACAAATTTTTCCTTTACCGAAAGACAAAGACAGCGAGAGATAGAGATTGAGAGAGCGAACGAGAGGATAACTGACATGCTTAACCGTTAATTGCTAATTGATCGATAACGTAATATATGTACATATGTGTGTATATCGATTTCACACAATACGACCATACAACATTTACAACTTACTTTTGCCTTTGGCAAGTCCGCTGGCAACTTGCAGAAATCCATAGATGGCGATGATAACGCAGGGAAGCGCTATCACGCCAAAGGACACGTAATCCATGTGCTCAAAGTATTGCGTGATTTGCTCCATTTTGATTGTTATGAATTGTAATTGAATTTATTGTTTTATTATGATTATTAATATTGTTGTCACTGCACGACACTTAACACATAAAATAAATCAAAATAAAATTATCTAAACGATTGTACATCAATTTCCTTCACTTTTTTTTTCTTTCAATTTTTTGTATCTTTATATTAATTTTTTTCTTTGCTGTTGCAGAGCGCAGGCGCGCGTACTTTTCTGCGATATATGTATTATTATTATTACTTTTTATTGGGTATATTTTAATGATTTTTCCCTTTATGTTGTGGTTTTTCCCAAATTAATTACTTAATTTGCGTATTTGTGCAAAAATCGTGGTTCACGTTTCGTAAGAGTTTCGCTTCTGCATTTGCTGTTGCGTTCCTTTATCAGTTTTGTTTTTGTTTTTGGTTTTTATTTTCTTGATTTCCTCGTTCTGCTTCTGCGCTCATTCATTCACTTGTGTCGCGCTGCTCTGCTTGTTGTAATTGTTGTCTGTGGCATTGTGTGCGTATCCTTTGGCTTCTTAATGTGCCTGTGCTTCGTTCCGCTTACTACTGCTTCTGCTGTGGTCGTTGTTGCTGTTAGTCGTTGTTGTTGTAACGCCATGTTTTGATTTGCATGGACCCCCAAATATGATTGAGGCACCCGTCCACACACACTGCTTGCTGTGGACCCAACTGTTTTTTCCAATTGCACGCGTTGCTTTCGCCGCACCACAAACAAAAACTTGCAAATATTCTCAAACCGAACCAAAATTGAAAAGATAGTCGCGACGGGGACGCGTTCTGAATTATTATTATAAATATTAATTTTCAACGAAAATCAGACCGGAATTAGGAATCACGAATTTACGCTCGCTCGTTTGCTCGCATCGACCGTTACACGTCCGTCTCGTTCGGCTTTGTTTTTGCATCTGCTTCTTCTGTTTCTCATGGCAGCGTAACATGCTCATGTTATTGACTTGGTTGCATCTGTTATGTGCGCTGTTAAGTTGCGCCTGTTAAGCAAAATTCCCCAATTCAAAATAGGCGCAAACATGCTGAGAAACTGCACAATGTCTATGTTAAAACAAGCACATGTTAATGTTATACTCAATTTGGCACTGTTAGCCGCAAAATGAGTGTAACATTATGTTAAGCCCACTCACGCTCTCTCGAAACACTCTCTGGCTCTGACAAACTAGAGAGCGCGTGAATCAAAGCGGCAAATGTGACAACAATAATCGCGAGCACATTAGGCGCTCAAATTAAACATATAAAGATAGATGTAACGCAATAAATGGATTAATGTAAAACCTTGTTTTATCTAATCAGACATTAAATGTTTTACCCTTCTTCTACACAGTAAATTGAATTCGCTACTGTAAGCAATGATGTAATTGTAAGCCATATGGGCACCACTGTGCACCGATGATTCAGCTTTTTGCAATTAATGCAAACTCTCACGATTGCCAACTCTCTCTCTCTGGCTCTCTCACCATGTTAGACTCTCTCAGGAAAATAGCACGCGGTTGGTGATCGCAACAACAAAATGCTAAGTAGCACGTGAGTCAAGCCGCTTCCAAATTTTGCGAAACTTGTTTAAAAAACCATCTAAAAGTGATGAAAACATTCAAATCATTATCTACTCAGCCGTGTCATTCATTAAATATGTATTTGATTTGATGTCTGATCTAGCTTTATAATAATAAATTTAAAGATGAAAACACAGGCAAAGATACAAATGTAGTTAAATTACTCACAATTTGATCTAAGCAATTACATATGTATGTAGATCCAAAGTGCAAAATTTCTCTTAACATAAAGATCCAACACACATGCATACACATGTACATTCATGTGAATGGATTTGTTTATGCATCCTTGTGCTCAATTGGGCCGCTCTGCAAGTGTTCTCTTAATCTATGATTAAATTATGGTATGTACTTCAGTTTGCAAATTATGAAAGTGCAATAATTTGAAATGCAACAACTTGCTAATCAAAAACAATCATCTCTACATGTGGCATGGACACACACACACACACACACATAGAGACAATTATAGTTGTCCCACAGTGCGCACACATAAGAGACGCTCTCAAAGAGCACAAGCTTTTTAAAAGGAGGTTAGCAAACTTCAAAGCAATTTGATCAACAATAACAAAAGAAAAGCAAGAAAAAAAATGGGAAAAAAATGATTGCTTGGGGTGCAATCTTGAGAGGCCAGGAAGCGTTGGCAAATAGACATGTACACAACATGCGCCTTTGTTGCAGCATTGTTCTTGCTGTTGTTGCTGCTGCTGCTTTTGGTGCTGTTGCTGCTGCCGCAAGGGTACGTGCCGACTGCACGCACACACATACGCAAACACAACACACTCTCACACATGCATACAGACAGTGGCTCACAACTTAGTCGACCCACTGCTTTATTATCTATTTAATTTCGTTGATTTAAATTAAACTTAATATAAAATAAATGGAAATCTCCATTTAAATTTTATTTGAACATGTATCCTTTTAATTAAAAGAAAATATTTCATTTAATATTTGTAGTATGTAAGAGTTGTGGGTCAAATATGGTAAGAGCCACTGTAATAACGAGTAGACTTAAGAGACGCCTCAGTGGGGTCCGTTTAGGCCTCCCTTTTTCAACTTTTCCCTCTTCGCTGTTGTTGTCAAGTATAATTCAGTGTTGGCAATTAGAATAGCATACATACATACATACATACATATGTATGTACATGCATTAACATACATATGTATATGCACACCCTCATACATACATCCCGATTTCTATATATGTATGTATGTATATTGCCCCCGACTTTGGCCACGTCAGCTCTAAATAAAAAAATAATAAAAAATGCTTTGCTTTGTCGTTTTCCTTTCAGATTGAGGGTGGAAATTGCGTCTTGTTTTACGATTCAATATATGTACATATGTACATATGGATTGTATGTATGTACATATGTAGCATTGAATTCCTGAAATCAATTTAAATGATTAAAAAACTTTGGCATTGATTCAATGCTTGGTAATTCAATGCTTTGTGATTTGATAAAGGCTTTGATTTAAACCGATTTCTTACTTAAGAAAATTCAATTCACATAAAAAAACGTATTTAATATTTAAAATATTTGATTGCTTTTAAATAAATATTTATAACTCCGTGAAAGTATCGTATGTTACAAATGTGTTTAAGATTTTGAAGAAAAGAATTTTTTTTTTCAATTTTTATTAATATTTTTTCAATGAATATTTATTTGTTTATAAGTGTTTTGAACATTTTCTATAGCATTAAATTTGTTTTTGAATAAAATAATTGAAGATCTGTGAAAAAAATGCATTTTACAACACTGTTTAATTTTAGTCAGATTCGAAAAATAATACAGTTGTAAAACACTATTCGTTTTTAAATCAATTCAAGATAATAATAGAAACTGAATTTAAATGAGGGAATGGGAAAAGTCCAGAGTTAAAATAAATATCTTTGACTTCCTTATAAACGGAAATAACAATTTATTGGTACAGTAAAACTCGCAGTATATATTTGAAGTCTTTAAAAAACGGGTATTCATGTTGAGCAGGTGTGTCATTTGCACCTGACGGTACATACATACATACACATGTACTCGTATGTACTTGGTGTGCATCCAAAACTGGGCATCTTATCGAACAACAACCCCAACAATGGGCAGATGTTCAGTTTATTTCAGTTCAGTTTTGGGTTCGATGTTGCACATGTCCTTGCACAATGCACGATCTGCTCAGTCAGTTCAGTTGCCATCTCTGTCTATCTGTCTATCTGTCACCATCTCCATCTCTATCTCTGTCTTTGTCTTTGTCTCTGCTTTTGTCTCTTGCTTGTATGTTTGCATTGTGTAAACAATTTCGTCATGCGGCGAGCAGATGGCGAAAGGCTAAGAAACATGTGTCGCCAGTTTATATCTGAATCTGCCGAGTCTCGCTTCCTCTTCACTCTTCAATCTTCAGTCTTCCTCCTTCCTGCTGGCTATCTGCTTCAGCTCAGGTTCAACGAAACATCGCTGCCTAAATGTTAATGACTCCTCGCGTCGCGTCGCGTCGCAATTGCAACCCCCAAAACAGGCCCCGCTCTTTAATCTCGACTCTGCACACTCCTTCAGTCTACACTCTTCCCACTTTGCCAGTTGGCCCCCAAAGTTGTTGTTGTTGTTGCTGCTGCTGTTGTTAACTCAATAGTCACACATCTGGCTGGGCGAGTATTTGGTCGTTGAACCCACTGCGAAGGACTTCAATGACTCCTTGCCTGTCTCCTCCCACTTTACGCCAACGTTTTCACAAACACACATTCACACACACTCACACACACACACACCCACGTTACCTGTCTCGCTTTTTGTTGTTGTTATTTTAATCATTTTTATGGTTGATAAATTCGCACAAAATTTATGCGCTTTTCGAAAATTATACAAATGCAACAAGTTTCACATTTAATTATATGTTGTTATTGTTGTTATTTTTTGTTGCTCTTGTCTCTTTGCCAATGCGCAATTTCTAACGCGTTTGGCATTATAAATAATTGCACATTATTTTTTTTGTATTAAACAATTTGTGATTTTGAGGCGTGGCATATCAAAAGTCTCGGCAGCAACTTACCCAAAATAAATAACGTCCATAAATTGTTATGAATTAAATAAAAGTTTTGAACTCACCTGCAAAAAAAGTAAAGAGAAAAACAAAATAAGTAAAATACAGAAATAATTGAAAATTTAACGAGTTTATTAAAATTATTAAAATTTCTTAAAAATGTGTTATATTACTAAAATATTTATATATAAATAATAAAAAAATAAAAGAAATTGTAAAAATGTTATTAGAATTATTTTTTATTTGCTATAAGTTTATTATAATTTAAAACAATAGACAAATTATAAATAATTTTAAGATTGTTGTTAAAGTTAATTAAATTTATAAAAAACTGATAATAGAAGAGCTATTAATTGTTCATTATAATGTATGTATATAGAAGAAGCTTATTAAAATTATTGTTTTTTTTATAATTGCTTTCTTTAACCAGTGTAGAAAGAGCTTGATAAGGTTTATGCGGAAGTCTTTTGGCCTTATCAAAATATAATCAAGCTAAAAGGTTGTGCCACAGTTTGTTGCAACATATTTACTGGAAAGGGAATTGCTTTGCTCAGAGAGTACAACGAACTTTGTGTAAGCGAAAGACAAGATAATAACTTCAAAATAATTGTCGAAGCTTAAAAGCTTTGACTTGTTATTAAACAATTGCGTGTGAATTTTGTTTATATGTTTCTCCAAGATCTCTGATCTCAATGTTCACTAGGGGCAGTAAAAGCACATCAAGAAACGGTTTGTAGAAAGCTGCAAGTTGCTTAAAGCTCAGTTAATAAATTTTGAAAATAAAAAAGCCAAATGAAACTTTGGCCTGAAACTCACACCCTTGGCAAATGAAAAAAATAAAGCTCATCGATGTATTGAACCGTTGCTAAGTTAGCACATCTATAGGAGAGGTATAAAGGCAGAGTGCGAGAGAGAGAGTGGGAGTGGGAGTGGGAGTGAGAGGGAGTGCAGTTAGAAGAAAGCTAAGCCAAGTCAGAGCAGGTGCTTGAACTTTTTGGCCGCAAGTTTCATTTGTCTGTCGTCTGTTAACCTGTTGAGAGGGCGATAGAGAGTGAGACAGAGAGGCAGACAGAGAGGGTGCAACTGTTGCGCGTGCCTTAGGTCATTGGGCAACAACAGTTCGTTCAACTGGCGCAATTTCAAAATATTAGGCACAGACAGACACAGCAGCAGGCCAGGTTGATTGAACCAGCCACGTTTATATCTCTCTCTCTCTCTTACTGTCTGTCTCTCTGTTCCCAAAGACCCGAAGCTGTCATGGCAATAGCCTTAGCCACGGACGCATCTGTCCTTGCCTTGTGACAACAGCAACAACTGTAGCAACAACAACAACAACAATAACGACAACAGCGACAACGACAACGACGCAAATTGTTGGGGTAGGCGACATTTCGACTGTCAAGCGAGGGAATAGCGACAAAAAAAGAGAGAGAATCAGAGTGAGAGAGAGAGAGGGAAAGCAATGCGCTAAATAATTAATAAATTGTAAATTATCATCATACACATATACATATGAATATATGCGTTGTCGTTGTTGTTGCCCCTTGTCATTCAATTTGCATTGCGTTGCGTTCTTGGCTCATGGTCATGCATTAAACAAAAACAAGAATCATTTTTATTGTTATTGTTATTGTTTTTGTTATTTTATTTATTTATTTAATTTTTGTTTTGTTCGTTGCCCGTTTCCTGTCTACGTCTCTTTGTTCATCTGCCGACTGCCCACAGGAAGTAGAGAAAGATACACAGACACCGAGTGAGAGAGAGAGACAGATGCAACAAATGTTATTGATAACTTTGGCGCCTTCCCTTTTCAGAACACGCCCCCAAGCTCAAACTGCAGACGAACCTGTGTCCAAAAAAAAAATCAATTTTAGCACGTGGCAAACTGCAAAAACTGAACTCGGAAATTGCGGAAGTCACAGCGGAAGTCTTATTGCATTTATCACTTTTCTTATCGTTCTTCATTTTGTTAAGTATATTAATTGAAAGCAACATCAAATTAACGACTTGAATTCGGAGAATTGAATTTTCAAATTGTATTTTTAGACTCCATTGCAATGCCCAATATTGATAAAATAATCATCTTAAATATTAAAAAATAATAATAAAATAAATAACTTTAAGAAGAAATAAAAACAAGGGGTCCTAAAATCAATATGGTTTCATAATGATTAAATTTGTCTAATTTAATTGCTTAATTTTGTTTCCTTTTGTAATACAGTGCGTATGCGTAATGTAGCTGGTTATTAATAAGTTGGCGTTGTCAACGGTTAGTCAAAGTTTAAGTACATTGAATGTTTTTTGAATGCCCATTTATTTACTAATTTAATAATTTCCATCTTTTTATATAAAATTTCGTTTTTAATTATTTACAAAATTTACCATAGAGTACTTATCACTAGTATTTAAATTTCTTGAGCTTTCTAATCGTAATTTAGAGTTACAACTGTATTTATTTAACTCTCAAAAGCCATTTGATAGACTCACAACAAATTATTATTAAAGTCTGCATGACACGCGGCGTATGCGTATTATAAAAAGTGCAAATTAGTATCGTTGTGAGCTTGCGATAAGCTCTAATTAAAATGAATGACTCTTAAAGACTTAACGAATAATAATAATACTAATAATAATAATAAAAATATATTTTGAGCATTGTGCAAAAGTTGAATGAGCAACACAAGCGAAAGGCAGATAAAAAAAGAGTTTGCCCAAGAGACGATTGCTGAAATGTTGAGGTAGCACAGCACATATATATATGCACACATACATATGTATATTGATAAATACAGACGTATGTACGTAGACAAATGCATATATACATACTATATGCATATACACAGATTAATCTTTAATTAACATTTCCGAGTGCAAGCAAAAGAGTTGACGAATTGGCAACGCAAGTGAAAAGCTTTCGCAAAGCACTTAAAGCTTTTGCCATTGCCAGTCCATATAAGTGTGCGTATGTGTGTGTGCTTGTGTGCGTGTGTGTGTAAGTCTGCCTGTGTTCTCGCAAATTGAATTCTACTGCGTGTTAAGTGCATTGAACCTATTGTTTATTTAATTTTGGCAATTCATTTGTGTGTTTTCGATATGAGACGCTAAGCAAAAACTGCTGATATTTTAGAAACCAAAAGAGAGTTGTAAGAGCGAGAGCGAGCGAGAGTACAAGAGAGTAAGCAACAGACAGACGCCAATGTCAATGCCAAAATTCCCTAAAGAAAAAAAAAAGCCCACCCCCTTGACGCTACTCTTTAAAATACCCCGCCCCCATGAGCAGACAGCCGCCAATCTTACAGTGGCGCTGGGGAGGCAAACTTAGCCTCGAAAACAAACTTTTGGCATTCAAGTTCATTGCCGTGCCTTAACCTTCTGAGTGCGTTGCCTCCTTCATGTTATTATTGTTATTGTTATTCTTGTTGTTATTATTGTTGCTTGAAATGCCGGCGCATTTAATGTGCTTGCATTTATGATGATGATTATTATTATATCGCTTGCTCCCATTGTTTAGATACAAATATACATATACTTGTTTTTTAGCATTTCTCCAGCATTCCAGGCTCACTTAAAACATTCATAAATTAACATTGTATGGATTCTACGAAAATTTAAATGTATTTTCCCCTGTTTACGTGATAACCCATAAAAATAAGCTCACTGATAATACAACATATAGATTTTAACGAAACTGGGGGAATATAGAAAATTACCTGATTAATTAAATGGGCTTCACCGGAAATAAATATTATACTATAATTAAAAACAAACACATCTAAATAAATCTAAAGCATTGCGTTTGACACTTGAAGCTTATCTATTATATCATTGTTAATGGCGCAATTCATCGTGAAATTCTTCTACTGGGAAATACTTGTATTTAGGTAGTTTTTCAACAGCCAAAAAAAAAACAAACCGGGAACTGCCCTGCCAATTGGGAATAAATATGTTTTTGTAAGTACATAATGTGCTCAATTGAAACTCCAACTTGTTCACATAAATTGCTCCTATTGTATTAACAACAGAAAATAGATTTATAGTACCTCTAAGTTTGACTTAATTTATATTTTATAATCTCTGCTTAAAAAAAGAACTGTAATATAAAAACTGAAGTTTGGGCTTAGTAAACTACATATACAGTTGAACTTCCATAGCTCGAACTTCTATAACTCGAATTTCTCTCTAACTCGAGCTAAATGAGTGGCAGTAAAATAAATAAACTTAAGAAAAAGAACTCTTTGAGTCGAATATCTCCATAACTCGAGCCTTTTCTTTGAATAATGGTGATTCGAGTTAGGGAAGTTCGACAGTATTCTATTTGTTTGTTGCTCCCAAGTAATTTTGAAACTTAGGTAAAATTTTTAGTTTGTAATAAATTATGCAATAGAAACAAATCTTTCAATGAATTGCAACAAATTAAACCAAGTTGTTATGTTTAACAAGTGTTCTCTGCATTAAAATCTAGTTTATCTCACTAATTATTTTATTTATATATTTTCAGCTTTAAATATAAAATTAAAATGAAACTTCAACCAATTATAGCATATGGTTCTTTTTAAGGAGAGAGTACTGTAGGAAGGTCTTGCTAGATTGTCGCACTGTTTTTGTTTTATTAAGAAATTGCATGTTGTGCCCCACTGTGCGCAAGCAGTGCAATCAGCTGTTTTCAATGCAGGCGTGCAGCTGTTAGCTGTGTTTTTGTTGTTGTTATGCTACCATTTTCTACTTCTTTTTCTGCCTCTGCCACTGCTGCTGTTGCTTCTTTAACTCATTGTTGTTGCTACTGCTGTGCTAGTGAAAAACGTGCAATGTGATAAACTTGGCAACAGCAATAACAACAATAAAAAAAAACAATAACATAAACAAGAGTCGCAGCACAAAACAATAATAAAGAGAGAGAGAGTGAAAGAGAGAGAGGGACTCACATGTTGCTGTTGCTGCTGACGCTGACGTTTGCTTGTTAATAAATGTCGTTGTTGCTGCTGCTGCTGCTGCTGTTGTTGTAAGTGTTATTGTTGCTGGTGATGCAGTTATGTTTGTTATTGTTATCGGAGCTCGGGCCCAAAAATGACGCGCATTTGAATTGTAATACATTTTGGCCTGTTGCTTTTGATGATTGTAGCCAAAGTTGTTATAGTTGTTATTGATGTTGTTGTTGTTGTACATATTGCAGCTGCCTTCGAGCATTCTTCGGTGCTGCTTGCGTCGCAGCTCCTGCTGCTGCTGCTCCGGTTTGCGTTTGTAGGCCACGGATGCGGTGGCAATAACAATTCCGGCTACATCGACGTTGGCAGGCGTTGGTGCCACAACAACAAGTTGCATTTTGTAGCACGTATTTGATATGTAGTATTTATTATTTTGTCTTATTTTGGTTAACTGCAATTGTTATTGCTAATCACTGTTGTTGCTCGCCCATAGTTCAAAGTTGAAATGGCAAAACAAGCGAACAAGTCGACTGCCAAAAACACAATCAGATACAAATGTATCTCTCTCAAGCGGCCTGCGACTGACGTCAAATATATTTTGTGGCGCGCGACGCGAAGATATATTTTTTTTTGTTTTACGCAGCACTTAAACGAAAATGCGTTGTTTTCAGACAAAAATCAGATTTGCCGCCCTTTTCAAAAAGTTCACTTGAGTCACAATAAAAAAATGTTTGCATTTAAACTCACTTAATTAATTGTATGTGTGTGTGTGTTTTTGTAACTCACAAATGCGTTTTTGCAAATAAAATTCAAAAATACACAAACTAGCGCAAGAAATTGCACGCCCAGCTGCCTAACTTGTTGACCAGCCAACAACAAAATAAATGTCTGTGGTCTCCGTGTATGATTAAAGCTCAGAATGGACTGGCAGCGGCAGCGGCAGCAACAACGGCGGCAGCAGCAACAACGGCGACAACGTCAGCAGAGCAGTCGCAGTCGCACCAGCAGCAGCAGCAGCAGCTTCTCTCCCATATGTGAGGGCCTGCATGTGTGCTTGTTCATGTGTATGTATTTGTTTTGAGCGAATGAACTTGCCAGCTACTTTTGCTGCAAGTGTAATTGTAACAGCGACGCCAGCGTCGAGGTGCTTGCAAACAAAGAAAAAGACAAGCGTTGAGCGTCGCTATTTTGCTCTGCTTCGTGCTCTGCTTCTTGCTCTGCTTGGGTCTGATGCTGACGCATGCTTTCAATTGCGCCTAACCCAATTCAAGTGTCGTCATTTTCTGGTTGTGGTCATGGAGCAGCCGCAGCAGTCGATGCTAAAGAGCTTTTCAAGCTGCAGCCTGTAAGTCGAAAGCTTTCGCCAGCGACTGCAATGTTCACACAGCTCTCTCTTTAAATGAGCGTGAGTGTGTGTGTGTGCGTGTGCGCGTGTAACTTCCGTGAGAGACAGTGGTATTAAAACATATGTCTAGGAAATGCTAATTTTAATTTCTTTCTTGCATTTTTTTCTTTCTCTTTTAAGCACTTGAGCAAATAATTTTTCAGCACAAGTTTTGGGGATATTTGCTGTAAATTAATGGATGAGTTTTCGCAGTAATATACTAAGATACATACATGTATTTATATCTATTCATACATATGCTGAAATATATCGAGCACTTAAGCTAAACATAATTAGATTTAATATTACAATGAATACACGCAAATTCAAAATGGCTTCCTCGGGAAATGTTATTTTCAGGAAGTGCTTATTAATCGCATTTTATTTTCAAATTATTTAAATAAAGTTGAACTTCCCTAACTCGAATCCCCACTATCCAAGGAAAAAGTTCGAACTATGGAGATTTCGACTTATGGAATTCTTTTTTTTAAGCTTAGTATACGCTATTTGCCACTCGATTTAGTTCGAGTTAGAGAAAATTCGAGCTATAGACGTTCGAGTTATGGAAGTTTGTATACAGTCGGTATTCAAATAAAAATAGACATTGTTATTATGGTTAATAATATGTTTTGCTTACCAAATGTTGTTTAAACAATGTGTAATATTGATTTTTATTAGCTCACAGTTAAAAGTCAGTTACTGATCTTCTCAAATATTGGTAAATCCGCGTTGTTGATAAACGAACCTCACAGGATCAGCATGTTGAGTCAACTACTCCCGGCCTGCCCATATGTTGGTAAATTTATACGATTCTGGCAAAGCCGCAGGCAAAAATATGCTTAGAAAGTGATTAAAAACCCATTGTCGCTGATAAGTGAGCAGGCAAAAGGAGGCAGGTAGCGAGCGGCTTGGGACACTGTGCAGCTTACCTACAGATGATGACATGCAAGCGCGTGTCGCTGTTTGTTTTATGTCTGTGTTTTTTTTTCTATTTGTTACCTGTAGCTATAGTTTATTTGGGTAGCAATTTGTAAGGCTGCGCGTCACTGTGCGGCGCAGGCTGCCAAAAGCTTTCTAATGCTTTGAAACTTTGCTCGAGCTTTGATTTGAAACTTGGCTGTGCGTGCTTAAAAACTTAACGGCTGATAAGACGTGTGACTGTTGTTGTTGTCGTATTTTCTGTTTTCTTGTTCGCTTTTTGCTTTGTGCACGAAATTCTAAACAGAATTCATTAAGCATTGCATGTGCATGTGCCAATGGTGTATAGGTGTGAGTGAGAGTGTGTGTGCTCAATTGTAGTTGTCGTTGTGTCTGCGATTGTGGAGTCAGAGTTGCGCTCGAGGCAGCTCCAGGCACGTACGATCTCTTCGACGTCAACGTCAACGCCAACGGCAACGCCAGCGTCGTCGTCGGCTTCGGCTTCGGCGTCACAGAGATACAATTTGCATGCGCATCCAATGGATACAGATAGAAACAGCAAACAGACAGCCGAACGGTGCCTTTTGTCAATGCCATTGCCAATTGCGTTTCAATTTCAATTTCAAGACTTCTCGAACAGCGACTTTATCACAGCGTGAGCCAAATGCATACCCGGTCACTGAGTCACGAAAGCTATATATCTACTATATTCTGTATGAATATGACTGAAATCCCCATCCACCACTCCCCTCCATTTTCACAGCTCCAAAGTGGAGCACACACACACATGCAAATACCACACCTTGTGGTTGAGTATCAACAAGACGACAACGCGATGAGCGGTGAGCGCGATGAGAGGAGACGAGAAGGGAGCGAAGTGTGTTGAAGATCACAGAATGCAGCTAATTGTGTCACCGTGTCATGTTTGACTTATAATACCCATAGGGGGAGGGGCGGGGTAGTAGAGGGAGTTGTCGCTTACCGTTTGGGCTTAAGCAAACGTCGTTCAACTTAATGCAAATACCATAAGGAAGTCAAACAAATAAAAACAGTCTGAGCGAGAGAGAAAGCTTTTATTCGACAAGCCGACGATTTGCTACCCTTGTAGAAAACTGTGCTCAATTTTTGACAGTTCGATCCCATGTCATTTACATATTATCTTTGTATAAAACAATCTCAAATATGTACGCAATCCGCTAGTTTGATTGAGATATCTTAAGAAACAATGCTGTACTTTATACTAAAGGTTTCTTTTCGGTCGATCTTTCCTTTGACTGCTACTTAATATTGTATGATCAAGAATATATAGTTTACCACACACCTTTTATCTTTAATGCGTAGCACACTTCCTGACAAAATTAAAATAACCTTTGTAAGCGTATACAAATAAAGAACAACAATAACAAAGGCTTAAATACAGTTAATGACTTGACGTTGGCTTTTTCATGTTCATGGCAAAGTTCAAGTGAAGTTCAAATCGACTTGGAATCAAACTGAGTTTTAGTTGTAAAAAAAGTGAGCAGCGTTAATCATTAAATAAAGTAAAATTCAAAGTAAACGCTTAAAATATTCACGACAACATCAATTTTGAGGTCAGAAAAATCTTAATTTTCAACTCGTGCAATTCTAGGTTTAAATTAAATATTAATTAGACAATAAACGGTCTGATAAATAAAACTCACTTCACAAAATCTAAATCAAATATATATAAATATTCAAAATCTTTATAAGCAAACAGTGACTTTTACACTTATTTCCATAAGTAAACGAACACATATACATTTTTAAAGGCGATTACTGAAGGTGTGTAAAAAGCTCGAAAATTACATACTTTGGTATTTGTTTACGTCTTGTTGTTAAGATCCGCAGATGCTTTTATATAAGCATCAGGGATTAAAACCGAAACGAATATTGGTTTCAGTTACGGTTTCGGTTATGTTCGCATTTCGGTTTTCGGTTACGCAAAATCTTTGAATAAAGGTTTCGTAACGGTGAACCGGTTTTTGTATGTTTCGGTTTTGAAATACCGGTATGGTTTCGGTTTACCAAAAAAATTTTTTTTGCTAAAAATATAGATATATTTATATTATAATAATAATAATTAAAAAGGTATTACTTTCTTAAATTTTCATTCACACATTTCTTTCACATATTCTTCAGTTTATTTTAAATTAATTTTATTTGGGCTTATTCAGTGCTATGAAAATTCGATCATGAATATCAAAAATAAAAATTGAAAATTAAACATAAGGAAATTAAAATCAAAATAAAAAATAAGGAATAATTTTTTTTAATGTATAAAAAACCGAAATTAACCCTTATAAATGAAACGGTTACTAAACGGTTATTTCGGTTTACAGAATTTCGGTATAAAGGTTTCGGTCAAATAAAATTTTTTTATTTCGGTTACGGTTTCAGTTACGGTTTTAAATTTCAATCGGTTTTTACCGGTTAAAGGTTACGGTTTCGGTTAGGGTTTTAATCCCTGATAAGCATGATATTATTATTATAAATTTTACTTCTGTGTAATAAAAAAATCTCTGAATAAACTTTCAAAGTATATACAAGTATTTGTAGAGAAATGAAATCATTTCACAGAGGAGTTTTGTTTAGTTTGTTCCTTACATTTGTTATGTCAAACTCTTTTAAAATATTTTTTACTTATTATCTAAAATTGTTAAGATATTAATTAGAACATTTGGAGTGTGCACTTACCTACATAAAGTACTCTTTGAACTGTATTCAAGTTATGGCTTGAATTTGTAAGGTTGCTGAGATAATTTGATGACTCGTTTTAGTCCATCTTTAAACATTAGTTGCTTTGATTCTCGATTTCCCGATTGTCTGATATATTATTTAACGTCGATTTAATTGTTGTTGTCTTGTTTTTTTTTGTGGCAGGTCCGCTCCCAAGCGCGTTCGTTTATCAACTAAGCGGCGACGTGAGCTTCAATGCTGCAAAAAAAATAAAAATAAAATAAAATAAAATCACTGAAAAGAAAAACGAAGAAAGAAAAATACACAAATATGAATAACAATAAATGAAAAATGAAAAACATACTCGTGTGTACATAATTAAGTGTATGCAAATATATTAATCAACTCGCTCAGAAACAGAAAATTTGCGTCCCAAGCAATCGCAAGTTGTTGATTTTGTATTTTGTGGTAGGTCAGCAAATTGCAGACACAACAAACCTAAATTTCTAAGCAACTATTTGATATATTTGTATACTAGACATTTCTTGACAGAGTAGGGGGCTTGAAATTTGCCGAAAAATCAATTTTGAACAGCTTGAGTATTTGTAATCATTTAATTTTAAGTATTAATTCCTCTGGGGTAGTTATCCTATTCAGCTGAAAAAATCATACCTGAAGTTCGTTAACTTGGGTGTGACAAGGTTTTCTATAGATTTATAGGCTATTTACACTGAGACCGGTATGGGGCCGTAACGAAGAAAAGCCGGTATAAGGCCCGTAAGTAGACCTTTACCATACAAATATTTGACAGTTAGGTTCAAACATAAAGGCTCTATTGATACCGACGTCAATACCGTCATTACCGACGTCATATCATTTTTGACTAAAAAAAGGTGGCAACTCTGGTGAAAGTTGATAAATAATCGATTCACCACCACAATAAGTCTGAAGGCTCGAATTTAAAAAATGAGCTTCGTATGCAGAAATGGTGAAGAGGACTGATGAAACCATTGAGCGTATGAAACTCCTGACGTATGAAAATAAAGCAATAGTAATTAAAATAAATTAGTTGATATTCTTTATTCCTCTTCGTTTAAAATAGGATATCCGCTAGGTACATCTTCAAATACGGGTTGGATATTTGTGATAAGGGATTATTATGTTAAAGGCAACTGATTCATCCTTTAGAGCGACTTTAAAGCGGCATAGGAAATATTGGCCACGTCCTTCTCTGTAACATTATAAAGCATAATTTACCAAATTAAGCAACACTTTAATGCACTCGACAGCCGCCCATGCCAGATTAATGCTTTGATTTACTCGCATGAACATCATTGTCTTTGTGGCAATCATTTTCGATCCATTTAATATATTTACTAATTGTTTTGGCGTAATTTTTTAATACATTTTGACAATTCGTCTTCAAAATATCGGTTGGTGGTGGCACGGCGATGTTCTGGGGATGTCTGAGTTGCAATGAATTTGGAGGCTTGCTACCGATAGAGGGCACTCCAAATCAACCCGGATATCTCCAATTCTTAATTGATCATGCTTTTATGTCAGTAGCAGGCTATTTTTAAAGTAGTATGACTCCATTTTACAACATGATAGTGCTCAATGCCATAGGGGTCGAGTACCAATAAGCCTTAATCAGTCGGTTCTTCCCTGGCCACAAAAATTCCCAATCTTAACATCATGAAAAATGTTTGGACTTTTGTTATAAGCCAGGGGAACATCAATAGAGGTCGGCAGTGCGTCGAAACTATTGCGGAAAGTGTGAAATTTGGTCCAAATTGGCCATTGAGCTTGGTCATAACTTGGTTAAGTCAGTACTACCAAAGTTGCAAGCTGACATTAATGCCAAAACTAGTATAAGTAGATATTAGGTGGGTTAGTAATACAGTAATAAAATATATTGTTTCAATTGAATATTTAACAACAACCAAATTTAATAAGTTGTGTGTAAATAATTTTGACGCGAATTTAATGTGTGTAAATACTTTTGACAACTGATAAGCATCAGTTCAATGCTTCTTTGCTAATCCCCTGAACAGTTATAATTTCTTATTTTTCTTTCATTGGCATCTGTATAATTGTAGAAACACGTCAATAACCGTTACTTTGTTTTCTGAGTGCAAAAGCAGCAGCAATAAGCACTTAAAGTTGAAAATTCAAAAAAATCACGTTGTGTAAATACTTTTGACCACCGCTGTATGTATGTCTTCCGATTTGTCAATGCAACTCTGTTTCAAAGTTGTCGTCTTCTATGTAATCAAAAGAGATTGATTCGCCATCAAGTGAGATTTGCTTTTGACATCTGACTAAAGTTGACATTTCGCAAAAAAGAAAATTTTGACAAATTGTTAAATTGTGTGCAATTCATTTGAACCAAAAAAAGTGGTAGCAATTAAATCAAAATGAATCCACTTGTGAATCCCAACATAATGTCTAACATTGAGGTTTGTTTCGGGAGCTTGAAAACGAATATTTTGTATAAATAATAAGAGTGTTTGATTTGATGGCAGCACTTTAAGAGACTGATGATTGGTGAGGGTCACCGCAAGATTCAGATGCAGGAGAAGACCAACTTTGATGCCAGCCAGTCGCTGATGTTGCCGAGAGGCAATCTCTTGGATTGGTACGCTTATCAGTCATTAGAGGCAACTGCCCAGTTCTTGGCCCTTCATGATGACACCTTCTCTGTCAGAAATCGAATGCACTATTCGAGTTTGCCGCAGCCCGCGAATATGGGAGCCAACAACTGGAGAGGTTATCAGGAGAGGACTCAGGTGAGTCACAAAATAATTAAATAAATAATAATAATTATTTCAAATTTAATCAAATAAAATTGGTCAGGATGACACCGAGTCAGAGATGTGGCAGCTCTTGGGTAAGAATGTTTTCCACTGGACAACGCAGCCAAATGGACAACCTTTGGTCTCCCATCGTTTGATGGCCAAAATGTCTGGCGTGGAAATCGCTTGCGTCCTGTTGGCTGCCCATTTGCTGAAGCACCGCCAGGATCCCAAGGAGAGCTGCATGCTGACCCATTACAATTGCAACGAGTTGCGCAGTTATGTGATGAAGAGCGACGAGTTGCAGGACGTGTTGAATCGATGCAAGCAACGGGAATGCCTCACCTCGTTCTACAATGTGATGCCACATCGGGATGCGCCGCTGCCAAGTATGTTGCCACTGCCGCCCCTTAAGTGGCTGCTACCCAAGAAAGCGACGCGTGAGGAGACGCACATAAAGCAGCAGGAAGAGGAACAGGAAAAGCAACAGGAAAAACAGAAGCCGAAGGATCAACAGGAGCTGCAAGTGAAAGCGGGTTCAGAGCCAGAACAACGAGCAAAATCGTCGCCGTTGCCGTTGCCAAAGCCAAAATCAAAGCCGTGGCAATATCACCCCAAACGATACTCAAGACAATCGAATGGCGGCAGGAAGCGCATTAATCCCAATCATGTGCTGACCGAGGTGTGGCATCCATCCGCAGCCAGCGACAACTACAAGCTGTTCAATCCCTAAATTTGCATCTTGCCACATGCACTGATTTATAATTTTTAGCACTTTCATTTAATTTCATACTTCTGCGATTATTTTCTAATAATATAACCACAAGTCATGTCAAATTGATATATCGATAAATATACTTCGCTTCCATTGTCGATAAATATAACTTTTTGTATTGATTCCTCTTTTTTTGCCAATCAACAAAACTGCTTGAAGTTTTTGATACTCCAAACATAATTTTTTAAAACTAAATACATCAAAACTCCATACATCGATCAAAGTATCCATTTAAAAAGTAAGGGCCGTTTTTTTTATGTCTCAATAAGGTATTTGATAACTATTGAAAGAAAATTTGACGTAAAATGTATAAAAATTAATGTCAAGTTTGTTACTACATATGTGTTAAATAGACTTTATATGTACATTGAAAAAACGGCCCTTAGTCAGGAATTGTTTAAAATAGTTATATATTTTTAGTTGAATACAAATTATATATATATTTTAATTTCTTTTTAAATAAATTAAAAAAGTCTATGAAAATATCTTTATATATATCTTTTGCAATATAAAATACATATCTACAAATTTTCAAAACAATTATTAAACTTATTTTCCATACGTATGTATTTGTATTTTAATTGCATCAGCTTTTAGATCAACAGAAAGTGACTATTTCAGATTATATAGTTCATATACACATCTACATAGATTGATTGGGTTGAGGTGAATATCTATTGCTCTATCGATTTTTGTATCATATTGTGAGAGAATATTTAAACTTTAAGCTATCCAAGGTTAAACTAAGTATTTATTGATAAACAGTTTTGTTATTGTCCCATGAATTCTCAAGGGGTGTACCCAATGCATTGAATGCCCTTGCTATACCCTATAAGTGAGTATCAATATAAAATTTCATCATGAATTAATTCAATTAAAAGAAGCATTGATAATGATGGGCGTTATATATACTATATAATATATTCTGCTACTGAAGAATCAGATGAGGTAATATCGTTCGTATCGATGCTAGAATCATTTATGTAGAAATTTAATTTTATAAACGCTATTTAATTAATAAAGTATATATACTTTTATGTTAATTTGGCAAGAGTATTAAATCTGCGTCCTACTTCAGGTATTTGTACTACTTAGTTAATGATTTTTGATTCAAGTTTAACGCGTATCTTCAAATAATGCTCAAAATTTAGTTCAAGTTTAATGCACTTTTTGCGCAGCAATTCAATTTACAATATATTGATTCTACAAATAATCATATTGCACTTCCATATGTATTGTTATTTTGTCTATCTACAATCTGGCAGCATGCCGATATATTTACTAGTTTATTTTATATATTATCGACAAAGTAAATATGGCGATGCTACTTGAGTTCTGACACAGTTCGAAATTGTTTAGAAACTGCTAGAAGACGCAGTTAGTCACTGGCATTCCATTAAGTCAATAGAGACATAAAATTGTTAAACTGTTTAACGATTATCTATTGAGGCATACAAGTGTACATATGTATGTACGTGTACGTATCTATGTATGTATTTATGTACTCAACTCGTATTGAGCAATTGATCAATCGCATTGTTGTCAATGTTTGCACTGTTCTGGATTGGCATTTATGCCAAGACAACTCAACTCTCGAGTGCCTGAAGGCTGATCTATGTATATACACATATTACGTATACGCATGCTCTTAAGTCTCTAGTATATCAGGTATACATATGTATGTTTATAGAAATATGTCTGGGCACTTAAGTCCATCAATATGTTAGTCCAACGCAGACTATGACAAACTTACATAAGTGACCTGAGATCCTTATCTTTGTTCGTATGTTCTAGACTTTGAACTCCGATTTGTTGTACTCGTATTTGTTTGTGAAAGTAGTTAATAATTTAAAGCTGAATTATTCCATATGAAGAGCCAAGAATCTCTTAAGGCAATTAAGCAATTAATACCAGTTATTCATAAGTAAATCAATCAATTTTATCACTCAGTAACTGTGATAATGATTTTTATCCAGCGGTAACAACAGCATCTACAAGAAAAATAAACACCATCAGATCGCCTATACGCTAGTCAGATTGCTAGATTATTTAAATTATTTCTTATCAAATACTCGCAATAAAAATAATTCCTTATTATGATTCAATCGATCATTGAATCAATTATAAAACAGAAATTCATATTATAATTAGTTAAATAATTGAATCAATCATTTTATACCATGATATCATTCACTTGGTCAAACATTTTATATTATGATCAATTTTTCAATAAATAATTAATTATTCTCAAATTTGGTTATATCAATTAATGGCCAACCAAACAATACTTATTTAAATGTTATCAGTCTATATAAATGTCTATATAAGACAAATTCAAATGCTAAAATCAATTTTTCTATGTTTCAGTTGCGATTTTTTCCATGATGAGGCAGTTAATAAAGCAAATAAATTAATATATTATGATCAATAGGAAAATCATTGTCTTCAAAAGTTTTTGAAGGCAGTCAATGATAAATAACAAATTTAATATTGCTATTTTTTTAAGTGCATTTTTTTTTTAATTTAATAAATTTAATATACAGATACATTTAATATACAGATACAGTGTCACCTGAATGACCGTTGTAGATTTAAGTTATCAGCATGCCAAGGTCAGTCGGCCACGTAGTTTAATGCGCCGTACGTCATTGGTGTCTTATTAATGGGTATACGTATTTAAGATGAGGTCTTATCGCCGATCTCACTGTTCCCATGATGAATACTCGTACATTTCATAGTAGTAGTTTAGCGACACGTCTGCTGCAATTAAAGTCCAAATTAAAGATAGAAACTAGACGGCAGCCAGACAGAGAATGAACACTGATAGTGCCCCGATCTGATCCGATCTGACTACGGATCGTTGACTTGGCATGGCGCCAAGCAGCGCTATATGTTGTATGCTATACTTATATGCCAGTCTCTATCGTCATATAGTTGGCTTTGTTGGAACACGTAGCTGAGTTTGAGAAGCGCAGAGAAAGGCGTTTAGTTTCGTTTCGTTAGTGACTCGAATATATGTTTAGCATATCTGATCAACATTGCGGCACGAACTCGTTTCCCACTGCACTTTGGCCACAGGTGACGTAATCCCCAATTGTTTATTTAATTCGGCTAAAGAAAATCATTGAGTAATTAAAAAAGAAATTAAGCAATAAGAAACAAATCAAAACAAAGCAATTGCTGTAATTGCAAGCATCAATTGTTGTTGTTGTTCTTCTTTTTATTTTATTCTTGTCGTTGTGCGCCCCGAAAAAAAACAGATTTCAAGGTCATCTTGCTAATGGCACAATCTCCTCTTCACACTGACAACAGACCTTAGGTTATCTGCAGCATGCTCTGCAATGCAATATAAGTGCAATCAAATACGTACTAGTATAATTCGTAGGTAGATGTGAAGAATGTGAAGATAGGAATCCGACAATTGATAGCCTTCAACGGCTCCACGAGACTTTGATGGTTAGTTCCCTCAACTGGCAACAACAATTTCAATTCCGAATTTCGAATCGGAACTGTGCAATTTCCTAGAGTGTAGCAGCGTTTATACGATAACCTTTCACGATCATATATTTAATCTATATTTATATTGAACAACTATATATTGATATTATTAGATTATCTGTTTAAACTTTAAACTAAGGTACTTTTAGCTAATAGTTGACTCGTGTAAACTTGGCTTTCACATCAAGTTATTCGCTATTCTTCTAAGTATATTCGGTAACATCGGTGTATTAATTGTATTTGACGATAACGCTCGCAGACGTCTTTTGTGATAAGATCTAAGGTGCAATTTAATTGTAACTATTTCCAACGGAACTGCAATTAATCGACCAGGTGAAGTACAAGGTAGTCTGTAAAAATACCAAGGGAATTAATTAAACTACTGATAGGCTTACAAAGTTGCCTTTTTCCTTATCTGTAACTATTCCTTCACCTTCACCTGAAACCATAACTATACCCGTGTCATAGCTACTATACCTAAGCCCATATCTTAAGATAGACAGTAAGTTAAGTTATTTAATTAATCACACATCAACTTGTGTTTTTTATATACATATGTCTAAAAATCGTTGAACTCCGTAGATCTTCTTAAAATGGTTTTTTAATTGTTCTTAGAACCATAATTGATTAGAATAAAATAAGAAGTAAAAAAACACAAGATAAGGTATTTGTGTTCGCATGTTTAAATATGGGAAATTTTTTAATTTGTCAAAAAAGTTACTTGACTAACTGTACATAGATTTAGCTTAACCTTTTTCTGAACCTATAGATATACAGATATTTAAAAATATAGCTTAACCTATGTCTATGTCTATATCTATATCTATATCTATATCTATATCTATATCTATATCTATATCTATATCTATATCTATATCTATATCTATATCTATATCTATATCTATATCTATATCTATATCTATATCTATATCTATATCTATATCTATATCTATATCTATATCTATATCTATATCTATATCTATATCTATATCTATATCTATATCTATATCTATATCTATATCTATATCTATATCTATATCTATATCTATATCTATATCTATATCTATATCTATATCTATATCTATATCTATATCTATATCTATATCTATATCTATATCTATATCTATATCTATATCTATATCTATATCTATATCTATATCTATATCTATATCTATATCTATATCTATATCTATATCTATATCTATATCTATATCTATATCTATATCTATATCTATATCTATATCTATATCTATATCTATATCTATATCTATATCTATATCTATATCTATATCTATATCTATATCTATATCTATATATATATCTATATCTATATCTATGTCTATGTCTATGTCTATATCTATATCTATATCTATATCTATATCTATATCTATATCTATATCTAAATCTATATCTATATCTATATCTATATCTATATCTATATCTATATCTATATCTATATCTATATCTATATCTATATCTATATCTATATCTATATCTATATCTATATCTATATCTATATCTATATCTATATCTATATCAATATCTATATCTATATCTATATCTATATCTATATCTACATCTACATCTACATCTACATCTATATTTATATCTTTATCCATATCTACATATACATCTATATCCATATCTATATCTAAACTATATCTATATCTTTCTAAATTTCTTTATATGTCCTTTAAGTATTTCGATTCATCTTGAGATCAATGTGCAAGTTTCTTCATTACGCTAAGCTCCGGCTAGTTGTCTTCATTTCCATTCGAGATGCATATAGATTTTTAGGTATAGCAACGGAATCATGTGAATTTTGTCTAAAAATTATCAGCTTAGCATCCCGTGGACTGTTGCGATCGTCTGTCCATATAGTATGTGCAGCTCTGTGTCTGTGTATGAGGGTACAAATGTCTGAAACGTTTATCACTTGCTTGAATTGATGGCACACGAATACGTGTTCAACATGGATCGTACTATATGTATATATATATATATATAGTAGTATACCTGCTGCCTCGGGACGTTACTTATGGGTCCCTGTCTAGTCTTAAGTGCGTGGCGTTGCGACCACTCGACGTTTTATTAGATAGATTAATAAGCAAATATTATGATTATAACGCAGTTCAGTTTCTGTCGAGTGCATACTTACTTTTTTCATACATACATATATAAGGTGTACATACATCTATATAGTAAATATATATGAGTATAGGGCGATATCATGTGCATTAGACCAAGATCGTATCGGATCGCGGATGCCGAAGTCAACACGAGTGTCGAGCTGAGTTTTTGATAAGCATATTGAACAAAAAAAAAAATTAAAGTCGATAATGAGAAATCCGAGTATATTTAGAGGAGTCGCCTGGCGTGGCCACAGTTTCCCAAGCGACGCAGTAGAAGACAGTCCTTTGAGCGGATATACATAGAGAGAGACATATACACATATATATATTAATATACATACAGGATCAGCATGAAGCTGGAGAGCGAGAAACGCATCAACCAACCGCCAAAGTATCTCAACGAGGACTTCTTCAAGGCCGCCCTCGAGGATGGCCTCCGCGATATGCGCGTCGACATCAAGAAAATCATATTCGCCGATTCGAGCGGCGGCGGTGGCGAGAACTATTGCAGCAAGATCTATCGGGCCAGGGCTCTATATAGAAGCCACAAACGTCAGTTGGACGAGGAGCTGGCGTTGATTGTGAAAAGCATTGCGATCACGCCGGCCACACAATTCCTCGAGGAGTTGGCCGTCTATCTGCGCGAGAAGATCTTCTATTTCGATGTCCTGGGAAAACTGGAGGTGCTCATCGGTGATGGCTCCAAATTCGGAGCGAAATGCTTCTACACGACACGTGAGCCCATTCAGACAATTGTCTTTGATGACCTCACACAGTATGGCTATAAGCTGGCCAGTCGCCAGAATGGCTTAAACGAGGAACATTGCGTTGTCATACTTCAGAAACTGGGCAAATTCCATGCCAGCTCCATGCTGTTGGCCGAAAAGGTAAGTTCAAATAATATGGCTTGAACACATAGAAAAAAATTCTGGATTTTGGGATTGAATCAATCCCAAAGTAGAAAAGATTTGATTTAAGAGCGATTTTTTTAATTCCTTCTGCGAAAAAAAAAAATGTTTTCCGAATATTGTGTTAAATTAACAGTAAAATATGATACTAAAAAATATGAAGTTAAATAATGATTAGTAAGCATAATCATTAGTTAAATTATTAAATTACGACTATTTTCGGCTTTGCCCAATTATTTAATGATTACGATTACAAAAAATCAAAAATTATTACAATTATTCAAAAATAATCAGAAAAAATCAAAAATAATCAAAAACATTCTTTTTGAGTATTTCGGATTATTTTTGTTTTTTTCTGATTATTTGTGATTATTTTTGATTATTTCTGATTACTTATGACTTTTTAGTAAAAATCAAATTATTTTAAATTTTCACAATCAAATTGGCTACTTAATAATCAGAAAAAATAAAAAAAATACGAAATGATCAGAAAGATTATTTTTGATTTTTTCTGATTATTTTTGAATAATTGTAATAATTTCAGATTTTTTTTTTTTTTTGTAATCGTAATCAATTTATAATCACAAATTTTTCAGCAGTGAATTATATAATCACTACGATTATTTCCAAAAATAATATAATTGATTAGTAATTCTAATCGAAATTTAACAGGCATGCTTAAAAAATATATGCTTAAATCAAGAACTTTATGCTTGAATTTAAGAATGATTTTTTTTCTTGTGTACGAGTAAGTTTGGCAATTGTAAATTATCTTTTGAATATTTTATTAAATAGGAGCCCAGCGTGAGGGAACATTTCACCACGGGCATGCTGGATGAGAATTATATACGCACCAATGAGAGATTCATAAACTTCATGACACTGCAGCTGAATACATTGACCAATGTGGTGTCCAAATGGCCCGGCTATGAGCAGTTGACGGCCAAATTGCATCGGCATTGCGACAACATTAAGGAGAATCTGGTTATGACCGGTCGTCCGATACCCGGTGAGATCACTGTGCTCAATCACGGTGATCTCTGGGTCAACAATTTCATGTACAAATATCACGACGAGCTGCCCACGAAGCCCATCGATGCCATTTTTGTGAGTAGCAAATTGACTCTCAATTTAATTGAAAATTTAAAGTGAATGCTTTTTTTTTTCTTTTCCCTTCTTAGGTGGACTTTCAGAATAGTTTCTTTGGCAGTCCCGGCTGCGATATCAATTTCTTTCTCAACAGCAGCGTCCAGCTGGACGTGCTCATCCATAGGCGTGAGTTCCTCATCCAAACATATTATGATGCCTTGCGGGAGAGCCTGGAGCGTATGCACTCGGAATTTGTGCCCAGCTTTGAGGATATTCAGCATGAGATTCAATCCCGTGAACTCTATGGATTCTTCTCATCGTATGCCTTTCTGCCCATGGTCACCATGATGAAGGAGGACTCCTATGACCTCAGCCTGGAGGCTCTGACCGATTCCGATTTTGCCAAGAAGAAGGTTCAACTAATGTTCTCCTCAAATCCACGCACCACGGATACCCTGCGTTTTGCCTTGCGACGATTCGATGAGTTGGGCATCTTCGATTGATTCGGATTCGGATTCGGTTGCGGATCATTAATTTATATTTATAACTTTCACTTTGGTTATCTATATATTTACATACATATTTTTTTTTTGTCGTACTGCTAAGCTTTATGTTGGTTCCCTTTTAATTTTAATTTTTCGATTAATTTCATTTTTTTTTTTTGTGTATTTAATTTAAGCGCATTTGTTTATTTTTTATATAAAATATACTTATAAAATGCTTATTTCTATGCCAAATTCTGTGCCCAATTCATTAGTGTCTCTAAAACTCCCACGTGGACATCCACTTGAGCTTGTGCATCGTGGAGTTTTTCTCATTCGCCAGTGGTCCACTCATCCCATAGGCCAGCGGGGAGAACAGCACGAAGCTGTAGGCAACCACTGAGAGAAGCGCTCCGAGAAGCACATGTTGCAGCCACTTGGGCAGCGATCGGATTATATAATTGAACATAATGCCTGAAAGTGGAAGCACATATAGAGAAAATTACAGCATAAATTTCACAAAAATCATTTTTTTAACCTCCCCTTACTTATATTAATAAGAGAAAGAATCTTTACAAAATCATGATTTTCATTGATTCTCTTTTACTTATATTTCTTAAGCTATTTTTTAACATCAGCTTTCATTGGATTTGCATGCGAATATATGTATGTATATCTATATTTGTCAATGTAAATTATTTATTTAAAGCCCCTTCAGACGAGCACTTTTTTACCGACACTTTTTGTCAAAAAGCTGTCCGTTTCGATCACCATCGCTCACCGATGGAATAGAACGTGTTCCATTTCCATCGGTGAGCTTCGGTTTTTCACCGTCGCTTTGAAATTTTGTGTGGTTACGCGACACGCACAGCTTTTTGACAAAAAATTACAAAAAGTGTCGGTGAAAAAGCGCTCGTCTGAAGGGGCTTTTAGTACTAAATGAAATTAAAGAACAGTATATTTTTTTTATTTCGAAAATTTGCGAAATTTTTCCTTGTTATTACTTTTGTTAATTTTTTTAAGACCAAGGAATTTTGTATTTATTTTAAATTCTGCTCACATTCAAATTTCACGCTAAATTTCTTGTAACTTTTATGTAAGTTTAAGATAGTATTTTTCCGAAAACCAGGGATTAATACAGTAACCATTACCGTAACCGTTAACCGATTCAAATTGGAGCCGTAACTGAAACCATAACCCAAACAAAACTTTTTTATTATGCCGGAACCCAAAAAAACCGAAATGATTCCAATCGAAATAACCGTTAAGAAATACAAGTTTAGAAAGACATAAGCACAAAATTTAATTATGTTGTTAAGGCGTAATGATCGTTTTTTTTAAACTAAAGTAAATTTTCACTTCGCCCCTATTTAAATTTATATATTGATCTCAATAAAAGATCTTAATTTATTAATATTTGTTTTCAAATTTAAAAATCTTTAACATTTTATTAAATTTTTCTTGTAAACCAAAATCATACCGGTATTTCGAAGCCGAAACATTCAAAAACCCGGTAAACGTTACGTAACCGAAACATACTATATAATAATTTTACTGAAACCTATGTTTTCTTCGGATTTATACCCTGTCGAAAACTCATAACTTTGTTAAGGCTTAAACATTTCCAACTGAAATACATTTTATATGAAAAAATAAAAAATACGTGAAAATTTAGTGTGCTTAAGTTGTTGAGCGTGCTTGACTGGCAGATACCCTGTATATAGGAAGAAGGACTTACCCGTCAACATAGAGTTGAATATCAAAGCGGGAAAGTAATGGTGAAAGTAGAGCACTCGCCCCATTGCCCAGAAGGGCAAGTAGTGCAAAAGCCAGCCGATGAATAGCCAAGCAGCTGCTTGCAGAGACATCCCCGGATGAGGATGTGGATGCGGATGAGAATGCGGCTGGGATGCACTTGGAGTGAAGGATTCAGTTGAATTCGCTTCTGGACAACAGCTGCAAATATCAGTGGTGGCTGAAGACACTTCCTCGGAACGTGCTATCGCTGAATTGGCAGCCAATTGACCAGCCCGACGCTGCTGGACAATTGCATTCCAGAGAAAGATGCTGACAAAGAGCAGGAGAAAGATGAGATTGCTCCACCAGATGATGGGATTGCCAAGCAAATAAATGCGATAGCTGCTGCCCGAGAAGAACTGACCCTAGAGGAGAAGAGAATTAATCGGTTTACTCATCAAGATTTCCATACGATACTTACCCGATAGTTAATGGGCCACTGCCAGGGCTGACTGGTGATTTCACCTTCCTTGGGCTTGAGTCCAGCATTGCCCTGCAACATGACCGCATGCGACTCCAAGAAGCGCGCAAAGAATCCTGGAGCATAGATGCTAAAGTTGACACTGGGTACTGCCCACAAAAAAGGGAGTTTCCATTTTAAAGTAAGTTAAATGAATAATTAAAAAGAAAATGATAATAAACAATAATTACGTAATTTGTGCTGATTATCCTCGACATTCCATTGCGCATTCTTATCACGTATGTTGAGATTGCAGGACACCTCCTGCTGCTCGAATCCCCACTTGGGCAGCTGCTTCCCACTCGATGTGAGTGCACAGTTCTGCAGATAATGCACGAACCTCAGACGTGAGGTCACCGTGTGAATCGTGTCATTGACCCTGCCACCAACAATTTGAACACGCCACACATCGTTGGCATCGCCCACGCCCAGCTGCAGCAGGCGAAGTTGTTGGTTGGTTGCATGAAAAACAGCGACATATTTAAAATGTTGTTTTATACTTATTGTGACATAAGGAGTTGATTAAATGTTGAAACTAGTAATTAAAATCATTTATAAGTATTTCAGAAATTAGTTAAACATTGAATGCAGAATGAATTTAGAGTCGAAAACTGATGTCAATGAAAGTAGGATTTGTTTAAATACAGCTCATTAAGTTTTGGCGACTTTTACATTTTGATATTAAACTCGATTCACAGTTTGGAATTATTGCACTAGATGAGTGTGCTCGACTGTGAGTTACTCAGTAGTGGATTGTATTGCAACATTTCAGTTTTATTCGGGTCGATTTGCCACAAAACGAGTTGATTGCTGTTCCGAATTCCGCAAATCGACAATAATTGTCATTTTCAAAACGTGTGCTGTAGAGTCACCGGACTTTAAAGTAAATGCCATGTAAGGCATTAAAATAAATACCTAAAATTATAAACTGAGCATTAAATAATGCTGAACATATTTAGAATCGTTTAACATCACAACTTCAACTTTAAACAAAAGAACTTTTGTATGAGCATATATAAAATATTGCATGAAAAACAAGCTGTTTGAATTTCACTTTAATTTTTCTTATTGATACCAACTCTCGCAATCGAAAGTTGCTAGAGTAGCTTTAATTGACCAATAAAGTTTTAGTCTAATTTACCTTCAATCTGCTATATTGAACCTGAAATACCTAAAATTAATTTTCGAAACGTTTTCGAAACAGAGTTCGAAAAGTAAAAACAAGTCCATTTCGAACGGAATTGGGAACAGCAAATAGTAAAACGTTCGTTTTCGTTTCAGAGCAGGCCTCATTATAATCTAAGAGATCTATGTGTGCGATCATGCAATCACGTAGACAGACAGAGCATAGACGATACGATTGTTGACATTGATCAAATAGTATGAATATATATGTATAATCTTCTGTCTGTTGCACGCATTGCCAAAAAACTAAAACCGATCTCACCTCCCCATAGCCGGTAACCTGGAGATGCTTCTTCGTCATCGGAGCCGGTTCGCTATGTGAGTGCAGATTCCGCTTGGTCACCAGATGCTCCAAGCGCACGAGATCGCCGTGTCGGAGTAACTGAAGCTCGCCCTCCGGCAACTGCTGCTTGTTGTAGGGCTTGATAACCCATATATTGTTATCATCCTTGTGCGTATAAGTCGTTATCTAAGATATGAAAATTTAAACCAAATCCGCTTTAATACAAAACTGATATATCTGTCGAAAAACTACGATTTTTCGTTTAGAACAAAATATTCTCAAAAATATTTTTTGAGTTTTTTAATGTATGTTACTTTTAAAGTTGTCTTTTATTTTAAAACTAAAATATTTGAGACAAAAATACTTGTTTATAGAATAAAATATTGTTCTCTAAAGTCAAGGAGTGGTTTTTTATTTAAAAAGAAATATATATATTTTAGACAAAAATAATTGATTTTGACTTCTTTATCAGTTTGTGCTCACCTGTTGTTGTCTGGCGCCGCTGTCCTTGGGATAGAGATGGGAATGCGAGTGGAGATATCCGCCGCCTGTCTTATGATTCTTGATTGTGACCAGTGCGCCATATGCCACATCCCGTGGCATGCTGGCATTGTACAACGAGTTGCCAATGAGACGCGACTGAAAAGCGGAGCTGTAGAAGCCATCGCCATTTCCACTGCGATTGAGCACTTTCAGGTGTATGTAGAAGAAGAGCGTGTAGAGGATAATGGGCCAGATGATGAGCGTCAGGGCGCGACAGGCAATCTGTTTGATTGTCTCCACAATGGGCTTGCCCAGATCGCCCAGTATGAGCCACAATTCGCTGGCCGTATGGAGACCCACCAGCAGCACCACAAACAGACCCACAAACTTAACACTGATCGTGCAGGAGAGCATGGTGCCGGTGAGTAGCAACCAGAGCCACCAGCGTGTTGTGTATGAACCACCCGCGGCGGTGGTTTTCGATATCTTAACCATGCCCCACACCGAACCCATCATAAAGAACAAGAGTATCGGATCCAAAAGTATATACTGATTGAGGGTCAGCAGGCCAACATCTGAGGAGCAAGAGAATTATCAATATACATATATACATACATATATATGTACATATATATGTATGTATATAGAAGAGTCTCCTAACTTACCAAAGATTAGATATGCCGCCGATAGCAAAGCAGCCTCATGGGATCTCGTCAGATCGTAGACCGTATCGAAGCCCATGGGCATGATTAGTGCGCCCAGCGTAGTACAGAACTATAAAAAGAGACAGCGAGACAGAGAAAGAGAGAGAGTTTAGATAGCGTTTAAGCCAAGTTTTAATAAAACTCACATAGCGCATGCCTTGATAACGCGTCTCGTTGTATTTGTCGCCTGGTTTCTCGAATGGAAAGGTGCCATTATAGCCCGTCAAATAGCCAGATAAGCCAATTAACATCTGTAATAGAGAAAGAGAGCGAGAGTGACAGTGAGAAAGAGACAGATAGATGATTTTAAATAGAGTTATAAGAAAGTGACAAGTTGCCCCTCAAACCGTTCTTCACAAAGTCACAGCAAATTGTCTGCTTTGAATTGAGACGCTAAACACATAAAGTCTACATCTGATCTAAACAGAACTTAAACTCTACAACTTAGCAATGCTTAATAAGAGTGCTTACCTTTCCCAGCGGCGGATGCACGTCGAAGAAGAAGGTGCGATTGATGTACCAACTGCCCATTTTGCCAAAATGTGTCTCATCCCAGCTACAAATGTGAATGGATGATGATGATCAACGACTTTCCAGAGTTCACCCTTAAAGCACTTACCAAATGTGATCTGGTTCAGTTACCTTATAGAAGCGTGTGCCAAATGTGATGAGAAATACTGCGCCCAACAAGGCCCACCAGCGCCTAGAGTTCATATAGAAAAAACAAGAAGAACTCCATCAAGTTCGTTGCTTGCAGTCTTTTGTTTCAGCGCCTGCTCACCAATTGTCGTCATTCACTTGTACTGGCTCGCTTTTGGCCAACTCTTTTGTTTTTCGCACACATTTCGGCGATTTTACCACACTTGCAGCCATTTTTAAGCTCAAAAGCAGAATTCAATAAATTCTTATTTTAGTTAAAGTCTTTTACATGTTTATTGTTGCACACGTCAACAAAGACAGGCCAGTAAGATAGCAAGCGGCCAGAATGCTTTCTCTTGTGGCATTCTTTCATTCCCCCACAATCACAACAACAGGCCGTTGAAGTGAATAAAACCGGTCTTGGGTCTCTTGGCCAACTTAAAACAGCTGACGACGCGTCGCGACGCAAGCTTTCGTTTCACACGTTGCTGGTTATCGATAAAAGACATATCGACTATCATTAAATATCGAAAGATTAGTAAGCTTTACGAGGCAAAACAAAATTACATATTAAATTTAGCCGGTTTGTTATGTGCAACTAAAAAAGTTCTATGTTCCAGTGAAATTCTTTCTTGACCCTGAATATTTTTCTTTTCATAAATCAAAATAAAATATAGCATACTTGTTGGATGATCATGTAAAAAAAAATCACGTACTACCAAGTAAGAGTTATAAAAGTGTTGCATGCTTGTGGGCTGAATGTATAATTAATTTTAGTACCGTGCCTTTTGTGGAATGCATGTAAAATTAATTTTGCTCGTCGATCTTGTAAGCATTTTTGAAGCTAAATAAACTATTGCATGCTTTTGAGCTTTGCACGCAATTTATTTTTAGCTCCCACACTTTTAATACACAGTGGAGTATGGTTGTTAAATTTTTGTGGGCCGAGTGTCACTTTACCTGGAGCAACTTACGCTATATTACATATTGACACCTAGAGAACGTTTGGCACAGTTGTGGATTCCATGTGGATTTCATTTTGCATGCCGTCATTTCAAAGCATTGCAAAGTATAAATAGTATTGCATACTTGTAGGTGGCCCCCAAAATTCATTTTATTTCGAATCAACATTATCCAAGGAAAAGGTTCGAGTTATGGAGATATTCGACTTATAGAGTTCTTTTTCTTAGGTTTATTAATTTTACTGTAATTTTTTTAGCTCGAGTTAGATCGAAATTCGAGTTAAAGAAGTTCGTGTTATGGTTAGGCATGCTCTGGTATACTTACAAAAAATGTTGCATACTTTTGAGCACGGCATCGAAATCATTTTTAGTACAAGATTTTTTTAATGGCCTTGTCTGGAACTTTAGCTTTAATTTAGGCACGAACTTTGTATTTTGTTTGCTTGTCAGAATTACTACGACCATTCATGACCAACAATTGTTCCTAGCACATTAAAGGCAACAAACACTTTTATAAGCTTTCGAAATTAATAGTAGGCTTAAAGCTGTTGTAAGCGGCTTTGGTAAGCAGAAAAGAGTTATTTGTTAACTGGGACGCAGCGTGCAGTCATTTGTCTCAAATGTTAGATCGCCCCCGCTAGAAAAATGAGCTGCATTTATATGAAAAGAAAATAAATGAAAAACTTGACTCAACGTGGACCACAGATACGTTGTTGGCCAAGTATTATGCACATTTAACACTTGTAAGTGGCCAACAATCATTTTAGCCACAGAAGCGAGGCAAGAGCATACATGTGTACACAGAAAAAAAAACATTGCTGATATTAGCATGTATTTTTTTAAGTATGTTCAGGATATTATTGTTGAATTCACATAATATGCCGTTGATTAAAATATTTGCGAAGAAGGAATTAAATAGTCGTGCTTGAATCAAATATCGCATTTCACACTCGACTCAAGAAATTTCGATATTACCCAACTTTTGACACTTTTTAGGACTAATTTTATTCTGTATATTTTTTTTCTGTGTACGTATCTCGCCCCCTGTTGGCAGTGTCTACTTGCTGTGCGTTTGGCTTTTGGGCACGTTCTGTTATTGTTTAGCCAGGCAGCAACTAAAAACAACAACCAAACAGAATGATGATTACGATAAAGCTTCAATGTTTGGCTTGGCTTGGCTTTGAGTTTGCTGAGTTTCAGCTTCAGTTTTCTTTAGTCTTCAGAGTCTCTCTCTCTCTCTCCCCCTCTCTCTCTGGTACCTGGTCGTTGTCTGGGCTTCGTTTTAGCCAAAGGGGTTCGGGCCACAGCCCTTGGGCACAGTTCAGTTTTAGTCGAGGCAGCGGCTTTAATCGCTTTGATCTTGGCGCACAAGAGTTAATTGCATGCTTGCTGCACAGTGGCGGCTCTTGTTGTTGTTGTTGCTCTTGTTGTTGCTGTTGTTGCTGTTGTTGCTGTTGTTGTTGCCTGCACCGGCAGCGTGGCAATTTGTAAGATAGAAACGTTGCAAAGGCACGCCGTGTGGCAGCTTCAATCAAATTAATAGCGCACTCTTGCTGTAGTTGTAGTTGTTTTTGTTGTTGCTGTTGTGTGTTTGCTGTGTGTGACACTCACAGGGTGGCTCAACAACAACTGCAACTGCAACTGCTAAAAAAACAAATCGACGACAACAACTTGAATCCCATCAAGATGCCAGGCGACAACAAAATTGTGGTAATCAACTTAAGAGCTATCATTAAGCATTTTTCTAATTGCCCAACTCCCCGTCCACAAATAAAAGAAAAACAGTAATAGCAATTAACTCATTTTTGCCTCTGTCTCTGCCTAGAGAGCTGGAATTTTCAAGCTCAAGTTTCTGCCAAAAGTTTATATTTTCACACACTGCAGTTATCAGAAAGTATCTCTATAAGATACTTATTTTCATGCTCTAATTATAAAACTGAAACTTTCATTAAGATCTCGCCTGATAAACAAGCCTGCAAATTTATCAAGATTGCCCATGTTACTGTAGAAATAGAAAGATGCATTTCCACCCAAAGAAGAGAATTTAGCCTACATACAGAAAAAGATATTTCTTAAATTTAAGATCATATGGCAGAGACTCTGCATCATAATACTGTACTAAAATATTTGGTTCCGTTACAAAATTCTTTCAAGAGCTCTGAGACTGGAAATATTTGTTATTTAAATCAAGTGCATAACTATTTCTTTTTCGCCTTAGGTAAATTCAAGATCACCGAATTTTTGATTTCATTCCGAAAACCAGAATTTGTATACCCGTTGCTTAAACAATAAGTAAAAGGGTATCTTGTATATCTCTGACCCTATACAGTATATATTTTCTTGATCAGCATCAACAGCCATCTGTGTGAGCGCCTAGATCTCAGAGACTATAAGAGCTAGAGCAACCAAATTTGGGACACACACTTCTATAAACCCCACGCAGATCAAGTTTGTTTCAAATATTTGCCACGCTCCTTCCCGCAACCGCAAATAGTGAAAAGCCACAACACTCACAGTTTTTAGAATACTACTTTTTTTTTGGGCAATTAAAGCTGTCTATTATTATAGGCTTCATCCTACTCAATCGCAACAGAACGGTAGTAATGGTTGATTTAAGTTTCAAGCAATGTAAAATAAGTAACGGGTATCATATAGTAGGGAGCTCGACTATAGCCTTCCCACTTGTTTTTCCTGTGTAGAGAGAGTGAAGTGGACAAACTAAGGGTATAAACTGACTTGAATTTACTTACGCACAAGCAAAGTGCATTTTTTTTTTTAGCTTTTTTGTAATTCAAAAATTTCCCACAGAACGAAAAAATCATTAAAATAATCATTAATAACACTGTGAAAGTCAAAAAAAAAAGACATGACCAAACTCGACGGTTTCCACCTATTTCGGGTCCTACGAATCGAACTGCATCATTAGTTTTTTGAAGTACAATGATGGTTTCATACAAAATTTTTTCGCGAAGTTTTTGACCAAGTTTGCTATTTTTAGCAAAATAGGACATTCTTCTTCAGTCTCTATCTTGTTAGAAAATGTTTTTTTTTGTAAAGTTTTTTCGGCAAAGTTGCTTGAAATAATAAATTCTACAAGTTTTGGGAACATGCCAAGCCTCTAAATTAATGTTTTAGTGGTCGTTTGGGTCAATATGTCAACAAAATCAAACCTTGACCATTTTTTTTTACGATTTTTACTGATACTTACTTATACCAACATTAAGATTCTGTTATTCTAAGTAGCTTTAGAATAAAAATCTTGACGACAAAATTAACTATTAAAAAATATAAGGGTACAAAAAAAATATTTTTTACTTTATTTTCACAATATTGGTATAAGTATCATGTAGGAAAATTCGGTTGCAGGGCAACATGAACGAAAAATCATACAATAGCAAACTTGGTCAAAAACTTCGCGAAAAAATGTTGTATGAAACCATCATTGTACTTCAAAAAACTAATGATGCAGTTCGATTCGTAGGACCCGAAATAGGTGGAAACCGTCGAGTTTGGTCATGTTTTTTTTTTAAAAAAAGCTATCACAGTGTAATTGAACTAACTCTTTTACTTTTTGTGTTCTCATTTCAATTAAAATGTTGTATATTTCCATGTATTATAAGCAGCTGCAGTACTTTCCGTTATGTTTTGGCCTAGTCTAAAAATGCATCAATGAAAGAAAAGATTTTTTAAAATATTTATATTTTGAATACTTTTTATGTTTATTTTCTTTTTATTACAATTAAAACTAATAATAATAATAATAAAAATACTAATATTAATTAAAAAAAACTATATACATTGCAAGTGTACTTAAAAGAATACTCAAATCTGTATTTAAAGCTATTAACACATTTCATTCAGGGGTCTACTTAGATCCAAGCTTTAGGCCTCCAAAAAGGCCACGTAATCTATAAACGTATAGTATATGATCTATAGCCTGGGCTGATTGGGGCTATAGACGGGCACATTGTGGAAACTGATGCCGGCATAGAGTGGCGCCTGCGAGGAGGATGCCGAGGGGGCAGCAGCGCAAGGGGCAAGCATGGACTTGCCACTGGCATAGAGATGCTTCTTGGGCAGCGCAGCGGCTGCCGATTTGTGTTGCGCCATCAGCGACGACGTCGGCGATCCTGCGACGAGGCGACTGCGATAGCTTTCGCAGGTTTTGCGGGACCACACCCACATGCCGGTCAGAGTGCCGCCCACGAGCTGAAAGAAGATGCGCACCAAAGCGGGCCACGCACTCAGCTGCTCCGGCTGTGGACAATCCTCCATCGTATGGCAACTGGCCACCGCATCCACGAACCGCTCAAAGAACGCGGCCACCACACCAGCCGCTGTTGGCACAAAGAACAGCAGCGAGAAGATAACGAAACGCTTGCGAATCTGGGCGAAGCGTTGATGTGCCACCGTCGGTTGCAGCTGCTGTTGCAGGCTGTGCAGCGATCTGGAGGCGCGCAGCGTGAAGTACAGTCCCAGCAAAAGCAGCGCCAATGCCGGCAGCTCGACAAATCCGGGTGCCGTGCACATGCCCGTCAGTTCGCTGGGACGCACGCGTTCCAGCAGCAAGGCGGCTATGGGCGGCGCCAACGGTGGCACCCAGGCGAGCACATGGAACAATCCCGAGCGCTTCTCGAGCGCCTCACTCGACCACTTCTTGTGCGAGGAGAGATAGAAGCAGAGCGCAAAGATCAGCCACCAGCTGGCGGCGCACAGACTCAGATACGAGGTGCTAATATACGAGGCCAAGCACGGCGGCGTCAAGGCACATGGGTTGCGTGCTCCTCCCCGGCCGCCCGGCTCCTGCAACAGTGCCAGGCTGCGTGCCTGATGGAACACGATGCGTTCCAGGTAGCAGACACTGAACAGATTGTAGCACAGGCACAGGAAGAGCACAGGTCGTTCCGGGTAACCGAATCGCGTGGGCTCCGCCCAGAAAGTGACCAGGGCAAAAAGCGTCAGCACGAAACAAACGGCGGACAGACCGAGGATGAGACTCTCCGTTAGCTTCTTCTGCTGCGTCGTGTGGAACGCGTCGCGTTGACATTGCGGCAGACACTCGTCCCCGTTCAACGGATTGCCACTGAAGTTCAGCGGACAGTTGATGATGCCATCCACTCGTGGCAGAGAATTGCTCGCTTGCGATTTGCCCAGCTGCGAGGACATTTTCCAGGCCATCCACGACCAATACATTTGCTGCTGCTGCGGCGGATCCGCTGGAGCAGCTCCTGATACTCCTGCTCCAGCTCCTGCTGCTCCAGTTGCTGCCGTCAATGTTGCTGCTCCCTCTTGGGCCGTCGTCGGGACTCCTCCCTCACTCGCCGCCGTCTCCTGCGGTATTTGCATGCACAGCTCATGATTCTCCGGCTGTGGCAACGAATCGCAGCTAAGAAATTGCGGCCATAGCTGCATCAGCTCCGGCGTCGCATTCGCCGCACATTCGCCCTTCACCGTCTCGCAGAGCGACTTGCAGGCGGTCACGGGGCGCGGCACGTCCGGACTGCAGAGCGGAAACAGCGCCGAGCAGAGCAGGAAACGCGCTCGCTTCGAGCAGCCGGATTCGATCAGCGGCAGCAGCTTGGCAATCTGCAAAAAAATAGAGAAGAACAGAAAATAGCGTATTTGTCAAGTCGGTATTGCTTACAACAAATAAATAAATAAACAAGGAGATCGAGATCTAAGAAATTGTTATCGTTAGTGAAATTAAATCAAATAAATACAAAATATTGAAATACTAAAAGTTCTTCAAGGACCTTTTATTTTGTGCACGGACATTGAGTATATCAACAAAAGATATTGATGCGTAGACCATATAAATTGAGGTGCTTCTTATTTAAATGCTTCAATCTTTCTATTTTTATACCCTGTGCCCATTGAAAATGGTCAAAAAGGGTATATTAGATTTGTGTGATGTATGTGACAGGGTGAAAAAAGCATCTCCGACCCCATAAAGTACATATATTCTGGATCAGCATTAACAGCCGAGTCGATTGAGCCATGTCCGTCTGTCTGTCCGTCCGTCCGTCCGTCTTTTTGAATGGGTCGATATCAGAAACAATAATATCTACAGACTTCAAATTTGGAGTCAAGTTTGTTTTTAAATTTGGATCGGAACACTATATCATATGGCTGCCAAAGGAACGAATATCAAGGTAGAGTACGAAAAACTTTTTTGTTGTTAGAGATATCTGAACCAAACTGACAGAATATACATATGGGATGAGATCGGAATACTATATCATACAGCAAATTCAAGTTTCGTTCAATATTTATGTTTTATATGCTCACATACATATTACTAATTCTATAATAACCAATATTATATTTTATGGAGACTGGCGCAGGGTATCTTACAGTCGAGCAAACTGCAGCCGCGCCCACTTGTCATAATAAGAATTGTAGAATTATAGAACGACTTATGTTTTCAACAATAAAAGTAAAACTGTAAAATAACAGCTAGTTATTTTTCAATTTTATATAAACAATTGTATATTTTAAACATAAATCTGTTTCATACACGGCCACACCCAGGGCATAGCCGTCGATCGGCAGGCACAGGGTACACGGAAGACACATTGCAATAATGCGAGTTTGTCTTCAATTCCATTAAGGCGCACTCGAAAGTCTATCTCTTAATCTCAGTCAAACTGTATCTCTATCTAGAAGATTGCAAGAACACTTTCATCCTTTTCCCTCTCTTTCTATCTCTCTCTCTGTATCTCGTCTTAGTGAAAGCATTAGCAATGCAAATTTCATACGCTTTGCTCTTTGACTTGTCCACTATCTTAAGTCTCGACTTGCTTTTGCTTGATCGATAGAGATACATGGCGTGAAGAAATGTTATCGTTGGGGAGAATCGCATGATATGGCAAACGATTTTCGCCTTTTATCAATTAACAGTTGTCTATTCTATCTATTAGAGTGTTTGGGCAGGGCGAGGGGCGATGGGCGAGGGGTGAGGGGCAAAGATGAAAGCATGCCGACAAATAATTAGATCGAAATGCGCTGTTCGATAAGCAAAACTACACAAATTGAAGAAAAACGAGGCAAAAACACAAGGCAAATATTTTGTGTGCAAACAGAAACGAAAAATGGAACAAAAACAAATCGTTGACTTGAAAAGGGGAAAAACGGAAAATAAGAGTAACAAAAAAATTCACATACACATATGCATATATATTATTGTTTTAAACAATCAAATTGACAGCGTTCCCATTCACACCTCGCACCTGAGTTCCCAGCTTTGTTAATTGTTGTTGTTGATATTTGTTGCTTTTATTGTTGTTGTTTTTGCTGCTTTTTCGCTGTGATGTCTATAATTTTATCTAATAAAAATGCAATAAAAATGTAGTCAAACGTAGTCGGCGCTTTCTGCGTTTATCTCTCGCTTTGTTCTTTTGCCGACAGACTGGTCAATACTAACAGCAACAACAAGAACAACAACAACAACACCTACAACAGCTACAACTACAATTAACAACAATTATTGCTAATTGTTTACACTATCGAAATTGGCAACTGCAACAACAATTTAGACTCATAGCGCACACTTTGATTTCGTATCTTTGTATCTCATGGATACCGACGCATTTAATACCCTATAAGACGCATTCAATAGCAGCCAAATACATACATATATTACAAATACATATACTCTTTTCTAATTTGTAAATTATTAAAGTATCCTTTCTTGTTGTAATTTTATTTTTACAGTTATGAGACTTCCACTTCCTTTCTCTATGTAAAGTGGCTGTTGCCGTTACTAACATTGGACGAAGCTGCAACGCATATGTTACTTAACAGAGTATGTTATGTGAAGTCTGCAACTGATATAATTACATTGTCTCATCGATTTATTTAACTTGTGTTCGATTTAACTTTAGTTTGTCAATGCCGTTTGCTTGTGTGTAAATTGGCGACAGATTTCACACATGGGAAGACTGTCCAAGTTAGAAGCCGATAACGCTTTGATCGCATTTCTCGGCTCGCATTCCCAGGCGCAAGTGTCGAGTGCAATTATCGAGCTAATTACACGCGCAATGCAATCTAATTGCTTCAAATGGCAACTAAATGCAATTTCCGCAGTGTTTGCTAAAAAAAAATAAACATGGCCAAGAAAAGACCGAGTATGAGAGAGAGTGAAGTAGCATATAGAAAAAGTGATACATAATAATAAAGGCAAACGTTCGTCCCCAGACATGTCCGTCAAATGATGACGATGACGAACCTTGGAGTCTTGAATGAGGCATAAACATTTATGAGTTTGCGGAATTTTTGTAGCTTTTTGCCTGCCATACATATATATAAACTTTTTTTTGGTTTTTGACTAGACGGCGCAAAAGGGTTTAAACAACTAAAACTACTATAAAAAAATGTATATGTATAGGAGAAGAGAGAAAAAAGAGTAGCCCCTGCATCAAATTAGTGAGACGTTTTCTCAGGAAAGAGCCAAAAGCCAAGTTGAGAAAAGATTCGAACTGCGGTTCGCATTGTGACTCCCAGAGCGGCACTTTGACATGCATTTGATGGGTTGACATGCGGTCCCTGGTTTCAGGTCCCAGATCCCAGATCCCAATTCCAGCTTCGGCTTCAGCTTCAACTTCGAGATCGACTTCCACTTCCACTTCGACTCCAGATCAAGTTTGAGCTCAAGTTCAGTGTATTTCTTGCATTCAGTGGCTTTTGTTGTTTTTGTTGTTCTCCTTGTTGTTGCTGTTATTGTTGGCTAACAGTAACCGTCTCTTTGTTGTTGTTAGCGTTGTTGTACGTATAATTAAGGCACATTAGGGCAGTCAAAAGCCACACAGAAGAGCCACAAAACGCCGTCGGGCATCTCGAACGGCGCATTAGACACGCAATTTTCAATTTGTATACACTTTACCCTTTTACCCCCTTGTTTCTCATTCCTTGTGCCTCATTCCTCATTCCTCACATGAGTCAACAGCATACAGCAAGTTCCACCTTCATAAGGTATGCTCTACAGATAAGTCTTTTTTTTGTTCTAGTTCTAAATCGATCTTAGCTTAAAACATTGGTATTTAGAAAGTTAATTATATTTTCTATATGTACTTTATAATTTTTTGAAAATATCATACAATATTTAAGTTAACTTGGATATATTTACTAGGGTCTTGACTTAGCTTAATTTAAATAATTTATAAATTTTATAAAGAATCTCGAATTATATAAGCTTTTAAAATATATATATTATTATATACATCAATTATATACACTTTCTAAGCACTCAAAGCGAATCATTCTATGAAATTATATTAACGTGTTGCTGAATAACTAATCTTTCGAAAGTTTAACCCTCTAACAGGGTATTCCATAAGTTGGACATGATTTAAATGCTTCGCTTTGTGTTGCCTTTGACGCAGCCGCCTGCGCAACAGTCTTTCCCTTTCTCTCCCCTTATTGCCTTATTGAATTGACTTCTCTCTCTCTCTCCCTCTGCCTGTCTTTTGTCTTAGTGTGTCTATGGAGCAGTACATGAAAGGCAGCCCAAGGCAATAATAATTTAATGATGCTGCAGCGAGAGCTACAACAATGGCAACAAGTGTCAGGGACTCGTCATCATCATAATCATCATCATCGTAGTCATAAGCCAGGTATAAAAGACAAAAAAGAAAAAAAAACTGAAAGGCAATCAACCTAATAGACAGGCCAAGCAATATATAGAAAGAGAGGTAGATAAAAGTTGAAAGCTGTGCTACGTTTTGGGGCACAAGCAAACACCAAGCCTGGTCAAGAGTGTCTAAAATGTGTTATTAATGCCGCTTTGTGCTTTTGCCTGGCTAAAAATGCAAAAGGGCAACTTGGCTATAACTAAGAGTCTGACACAGACACTGTCTCGGTGCGGTTCGGTTCGGTTCGAGTCGCATTCTCATTTCACGTCGCTTCGCGTCTGCGCGTCGAATGCAATCTGCAACGCTTCGAGCGTTTTTTGGCCGCGCAGTTGCCACAAAAAAAAAAAAAAGTGGACGCAATTCGCTATGCCGCACCGACGCCGACGTACACCCGACAACAAACAGCAAATTTGATTTGGCTAGAAACAAAACTGAGACTAGAGCAAAGTTCTAAACCAGCGGTGGACACAAAATCTGAACTCGGAAGCTCTACAACAACAACTACAACAACAAAAATGCCTCGAGCCAAGTTGCTCCTATGTTGTTGTTGCGAATCGTGCGTTGTTGTTGTTGTTTCTTATGACGGTCATAAAATGCCTCGGCTCGAGCTGAGCTGGGCAGAAATAAAGTTGGGAGCAGCCGCATAGCTCCCGGAGCCCATGCGTGCCCGCCCCTGATCTAAACTGTCAGAAAATGGGCAACACTTTGCCTTAAATCACTCATAATATCACTGATGATAATAAAAACAACAAATAAATATATTTCTTACATATTGGATATTAATTATAATAAATTTTATAAAAATACATTTAAAATATAGATAATCCTGCGGATATTTTTTAAGGCATTGCAAACCTAAATCATACTAGTTTGACAAAAGTAAGCTAAGCTCTTAGAAAACCAGATAGATAAGTATGTTTAATATATACTTATATTATACTTAAGAAAGCCAGGTCCCATTATAAGTATATTCAAAGCAAAACCGACACTTTTGTCGACCGTACTCAAGAAAAAAACAAAACATCTTTAAAGTTTGGTGTGATTTTAAAAAATCGATCATGAAATTAACTTTTGTGTCATCGCGGTCTGTTAAAGTCTGTGTAAAATGAAAAAGTTATGCTTAATTAGTTTCAGCAAAATTAAGTGTTTTTTTTTTTTTTTTTGTATTTTTCCCTTTCCGTTTTTGCCTCAATTTTGTGAACGTCTCTAGGCAGGTCCGCAGCTCCGCAACGCATTGTCTCTATCGCGTTTTCTTTCAAGTTTCGTTTCGGTTTCAGATTTGAAGTTTTTGGTATATTTCTGGAGTTGTTTTTTGTTTATTGTTTGACTTAAGGCGATTCCTGCAGCCTGTTTCACACATTTACTTTTTTTTACGACTCGAACAAAGCCAAGAAAAGAAAAAAAATAAAAAAGAAAACATTTAATTTTTGTTTCAGTTTGATAATGTTTTTGGCTTGTAGCTGAGTTGCCATGTTGCTTGACCGTGTTCACAATTCAATTACAAGCCAGAGAACAGCTACAACAACAACTTGAACAACAACAACAACAACAATACGGTTGACACCTCAGCGTAAACGCAAACTTAATGATTTTTTTGATTTTGATTAATGATTTTTTTTGGCCGCAACGAAATCAAATAAAAGTATAAATAAAAAAAAAACGAAATGAAATAAAATGAAAGCAAAGCAAAAGGCGCATTAATGTTGTTGTTGATGTTATTGTTGTTGTTGCTGTTGTTGCGGCACTTTGACTTTGAATATTCGAAAGGCATTACAAGCGCAACACACAGGCGCAGATACAAATGTATCTACAAGTCTATGTCGATGTCTATGTCGATGTGGCGATGACTCGCCCCTGCCCCAGTTGGCGGCATGTTCATTCATTAACGCTTAATGCCACAAACCACGATACTCGCCGCTCGCCGGCGACATTTAATGCGCTCAGACATCTGCATAATCTGCTCTTAAGTAATGGATTAATTTATAATTTTTCTACGCTTCGTCGTCGCCTTCTTCGTACCGAGTGCAACAAGCTGTGCCGGCTTCGATCATTTCTACCTGCCCCAAAAGCATCTCTGTCTGTCTGTCTCTGTCTCTCTCTGTCTCTTTCTCGCTCTAGCAGCGTATACAAATTATAGGCTTAAGCGCCAGGCAACTGGAACTCCACTCCCCATACTTCTTCTCCTATCTCCTGCCTCTTCACCTTCTCTGAATCTTTCTGGTTCTTGTCTGTGGCTTCGTTTGGGCCAGGAACTAGCCCTGGGCCATCTCCATGCAATTTGTTACGAGATTACTTTATGCACTCTAATGAGAACCTGTGCAACATGTGGCAGTTGTCCCAGCCAACTTGCTGAAATACATAAGACTCCAAAATTATGTTCATTTCTGCAGACTTGTTTTCAACTCGATCGAGTGAGCTTATAAAATGCATTTCTAAAGACCAAGAATTGGCAGCTTAATGGGCAAATGGCTAATGGAAAGTGCTGCAAAAAAATAGAAGGAAATTGGGGGAATTCACTTCAGGAGGAAACAAGAATTTGATTGGCTGGCTCAATAACTGAGAGTCCTGAGAGCTAAGAAGCTGTAGTTTCCATTATAAAGAGGGAATTTAATAAAATATATTAACTACTAAGGTGGGCAATGGAGTAAAAAAGTAGTAATAAAATCATTCCCTTCAATAAGATTGAATCTTTCCTATAACACTTTTTGTACAGATATGAAATCTAAGGAACAAAATAATATAAATTTTATACTATTTTGTATTTTACTATCTGTATTTTTGATCAGCTTTTAAATGAGTGCAAAAAGTATTTTAAATAAATCATTCGTTTATTCAGACTCGATCTAGTGATAAAGTTCAATCAAATTTGTATCTATTAACAATCATAAAGACGATCAAGACGCCGCCTGTTCTCAATCTTAGCACTCAAGAGCTTTCAGCACTCGGATTTCCAACTGTGATTCAAACACACAATTTATAAGACTCCAAAGCAGAAGATGCAACAGGACTAGGATAAAAAGGGGAAGGTGAAGGAGGAGAAGTCATGACAGGCAATCTTATTCAGAGTATTCAAACTATGAATGGATCTGTGTTTCTGCGTGTGCGGAGTATCTTTTTCATCATTTTCATTTATATATTTGTTGTTGCTGCTCTAGTGTTTCTATTTGTTTTAGTATCTGTCGGATGCAGCTTGAAGTTGTGCCTGCGAACTGACAGAGTGACAAGTGTTGCAAAAGGCTTTGTGAAAAAGTACCGCAAGCTATAAAGTTACACACACACACACACACACAGATAGATAGATAGAGAGATGGAGCTTAGCACAGATACTAAATCTTGAGGCCTGGCAGCTAACTTGGCTAAATCGAGTCAAAGTCAAGTTTGGTCAGCCGACAAAAGCGTCGCTCACGTTGTTCACGATGAGAAGGACGGCAGTGTTTTATCTTAGCTGTCACAGTCGCTGTCGTTGTTCTTGTTGTTGTTTTTGTTAGTCTCATACATAGTTGTTGTTGTTGTTGCTGGCAGTGCATTATTTGATTTGCGCTTTATTTGATTTAGTTGGCCGCTCGGCAACGTCCAAAAGCATTTGATAGCAGTCAGCCACTTGGCATGAGGGGTGGCAGCTTATGGCCAAGTGGATAAAAGGGGCCAAGAGAGGGGCTTATACTCGTAGTCAGTGCTTTGGGTGCCGCTTTGGGGCCAACGACGCGTCGGCGGCTTTTGAAGTGCGCCAATTGATTTAATTTGCTTTGAAAGCGCTTGCAATTAGCTCCAGCTGCGAATGCGAATCCGAAAGCGAAATCCGAATACGAATATGAATACGTAGACAAATATGAATGCCCCGCACAACAGGTCAACAAGTGATGCTGTCGTTTGTCTTATATACCCTGTAACGAAGCCATAATAGGTGCGTGCACAGCAGAAGAAGGCGTGGCAGAAAGAATACACTCAAAAAAAAAAATCATTTTAAAATTCAAGACTACAATTCTTAATTTTAGCGTGCATTTTTAAGTATGTATTCAGGAAATTATTGATAAATGAATTCAATTTGCGATACAAATGGCGAGCATTCGGTATTAAATTGGTCCAAAAAAGCCAAAAAAGTTTGATCCGATAGACCAAATATTTTCGTAAAAGAAATTAAAAAATCGTAGTTGAATCGCAGGGTATTTCGTAGCTGAGCACTTTTGACCAAGCTAGCTTACTTGATTTAATTTGATTTTGCTTCTTTTCTGTTCTTTTTAATTTTATTTTTTCTGTTGTTTTTGTATTTAGGGAGGGGGGGGGGGGGGTTGGGGGTTTGCTAAGCGCTGTGATAATTTGCATAATTAAGATGCTGCGGCAACGATGCGATGATAAATCGATGCCGCCGCCATCGTCGTCTCCGGCGAAAACAAAAGCTGCCAATGAGATCATAGCATATCCATAAACTGATCAATCTGTCGCTGCCTTTTTGTATTTCTAATTAGAGCCCCTCAGCTGATAAGCTCAGCCTAAGCTAAAGATGCAGAGATATAGATAAAGATACAGATACAGATAAAGATACAGGTACAGATACATATACGAATAAAGCTTAAGATACGGATACGTGTACGCGTTGCAGTTGCAATTGCTGTGGCAGTTGCAACTCGTGAGGCTGTCGACGACTCTCAGCAACTCTGCACGGCTGACATATGAATCTCTTCTCACAATTAATTGACATTTTGACTGGCGACGATTGTCATTCAAAGGCAAAAACCCAACGGCGAACAGCGATCGGCCGTCGGTGGAATGCCACAAAGCCAATGCCGCATGTGGCAGGCAGACAACGGACAGAGGACAGAGTACCAAAGACCGAAGACGTTGCAGCTACTGCAGGAAGCGATAGCTGCAAGACACCACCGTCCTCTGCATTGCACTACAGTCACTGGCCAGCAGATTAGAAGCACTCGTTATGACATGTTTAGGATGAAAGTTTGTGCAAACCAACTAGTTATTTGCCGATTCATTTCTTCCGAGAAAATGGTATTTATGAGTATTACATTTAGATACAATTTCAACTAGCTGTCTCTAAAAGCCCACCAACTATTTTTAAAAAATAACTCAAACTTCTATAACTCGAATATTCTCCAACTCCAATAGCGTTTACTGAACTTATTTGAGTGATTTCATTTAGCTCGATTCCTTAGCTTAAATATGAATGTCAGTGTTGCACATATCCTTAAATGAATTTGACAGTGCTGCAAATTGGCAGACAAATGAAGGCAAAATGTAAAATATGTATATTGTCACATCTAATTTCCAAAAGCCGTTTCTAAACATGTGAACAGCTGCTGTGAGTGCACCAGCTACAAGTTGAGCTACAATTGCAAAAGACTCCGCTCGGCTTTGGCTCTCTCGCAGTTAGACAAACAGTCAGCGACAGCATCGGCTAATCTTTGGCAGAAATCTGCCAAGAGGCTGCCAGACATCCGGACAGCTGAAAGCAGCCACAGCTGGAGCTGAAGTTGGAGCCACAGTCTCAGTCTCAGTCAGAGTCTCAGTTGCAGTCTGAGCTGGAAGACTTGAAAGCAATTGCGCTTAGCGCATGCTACAGTTGCAATTGAAGCATCCATTGTATGGACACTGGTCGCGGGCTCTTTATGCACTTAATGTATTCAATTTTCAGTTGCTTTCAAGTTCAGTTCAGCTCAGTGCAGTTCAGGCCCTTGTGGCACTTGTGAATCGGTCGACAATTTTGTCAGCTTGTCGGCAAGGGATTAGCAGCTTACATGAAATTATGCCAAGAGTAAAGTGTGACAGAGGCAGTATGAAAAGAGTTGCAGCTGTTTTATCTGTCTGTCTGTCTGTTCCTCCACTCATCTGTCCGCTTCCCCTTTTTGCGGCTCCTCCACTTTAGGCGGGCGTTGCGGTTGGGTTTATCTTTTGCCAAAGCAATTCACGCGAGCGCAGGCGCGCAGTTCAATTAACTTAATTGCCATGTAATTACGCGCAATAACAACAACAACAACAACAACTGCAGATACACAGCAACACACACAAGTGTACACTTAAACACTCATACACACATCCACAATTGAACGTCATCTTCTTCGCATTCAGCATCCTGCTGCCGCAAAACAAAAGACTTAAGACACAAACCTGCTGCTGAGGCTGCTCTTGCTCTTCTTCTTCGTGCTGCTGCTGCTGCTGTTGTTGTTGTTGCTCTCGTTTCTGTGGTTGCTGTTGCTGTTGTTATGCTTCGTTGTCCGCATTGTTATTGTATTTCTGTTTCATTTCGCTTTTTGCCCTGTAAGCCAACTGCATACATACAAACAAACATAAATATTTCGCCGTATCGCATAAGTGTGTAAGAGTATGCATTCAGCAACGAAACAGGGTATCTGTTAGTCAACCATTTTCGAATAATGTAACTAACTGCTAGATTTATTTAACCAAACTATGCTGTTAGTTTTCGGTCACTAAATCTACTTATAGCCAAGACATTTTACAGGGTACTTGATCTATCATATTAATAAAATATTACAAAAAAATACTACAAATTTACCAGGCATGCTTTAACTAATTGTATAAGCTTAACGTCCTTAGGGCAATTTTTTTCAAAATATTAATTTCATCTAAGATATAGATTTAAATATCACATAATTTTCTATACATTTTACGTCTCAAAATATTTTAAATAGTCATCAAACACCTTATTTAATATAAAGTGTAAGACATTAGGTTCCATGATATTTTTTCACTACTTGTCTTCTCTCGCAAGCGTAGGTTAATAAAAGCAGCTACAGAGGGTAACTGTTAGTCGAACATTAAGTCAAGGATTACTTTGCTCACTGTCATCGCTGCATCGTTACTCTCGACATTCCAGCCAGGCTTTTTTCACTGACGCGGCATTTGAAAAACGTTGCTGCATTTTTTGCGTGCTTTCTGCCTTCGTTTGTCGTCGGGGAAGAAGAGTTAGAGGGAGAGAAGAAGAGAGAGAGATGGCAAAGAGTCAACTAATTGTTGTTGGCTGAAGAGGGAACTGAAACTGAAGCTGAAGCTGGGACCCGGCATTTGGTTGAGGGTCTGGGCATTGGCAATGTTGGACCTGAGCAACCTTTTGTCAAATCTTTTCGTCAACGTTTGTGTCTGTGCTTCATCATTATATCCAGTCGTTGCTCAGAGTTATGCCGTCCCATTGAATGACAAGCGATCCATAGTTAAACATTGTATATACTCGTATAAATGCATGCACACACACACACACACACACAGTGGCATTTGAGCTGCCTGCGCCAGACTTCAAAGTCATTTGTCTATATATAAGTAATGCATTATGACATAGCCCTTGTTAGTGTTGTTGTTGTTGTTGCTTTTTTGATATAGTTCCTATTGCTGTTTTTCTTGTTGCTGTTGCTGGTCGGTAGCACTCAAACATTTGACATTATCTTTACTAAGTCAGCTCAAATGCCGCCCTGACATTCTTTTTGTCTTCGCCTTTTTTTTACTTTTTGTTTCTACGAACGTTGTCCACATAATTACTATACAACTACACAAATGCACATACATATCTATGCCTGTACATATACACGTAACATGGTAGCTTCTGCCAAATAGAAAACAACAATAACAACGGCAACTTGGCGCTGTCTGATAAGCAAACTCTTATCAAAACGCCGCCACGGATTAACTCTGGATGAGTTTTTCTTTGCCAACCAACAAAAACAACTACAATTTTATCAAACTTAATATTAAATAAAAGTTTGCTTGTAAAAAAAGACTTTGAAAAATATTCTATTCCAATATAAAGAGCTGAGGAAGTCATTGCTAAGTTATCTGATGGATTCAATTTCAAAGGGATCTCATAATCAAGACTTGGGCTAAAATTAAAAAAAAAATTGAAAGGCTCTGTCTACAGTTCGATGCAAAGTTTCCAAAAATACTCGAATAAACATAACTAGGAAACTAACAGATTATTCAGGATAAGAATGTGTATTTAATTTTTGCCCCATTTGCACAAGTTTTTGTTTTCCTTTGTGGACTTTGATGTTAATTTGATGACATCGTCGGTCATAATCAGATGATAGAAATATTGAGTGGGATTGGCTTTGCTTATGGTTCGATATAAAGTACGATTTCATAATCTGTAGACTTTTAGTGGCGACGCAACGTTCAAATCAAATATTGTAAAGATTTTGAAATATCATTTTTGCGTTTATTTTGTTTTAATCAAATCGTGGTAAGATATAGGTATAGTGCCCACAAAAAGAGCTACAGACTATAGACCCAATAATATTACTTTATATGAACTGAAATATATCTGATATAGGTTTGGGTTTGGTTCTTTCCTGCGATAAGAGTCATGCTGGCTTGCCATAAACATTTATGGCGCATATTCTTCAAGAGGAGCCCGAAAGGGGGCTCTGTAGGGTATCCCAAGTTCTCAGACTTGACTTGTAGCTGTTTTTTTTTTGTTTGTTTATCAAATTTCTTTCCGCTGTCGCTCTATCGCTCTTTGGGCAATGTGCTTAATGGGCTCTGATTTTCAAAATCAAACAATTTTATTGTCGCCATCGTCGTCTTTATGGTGCAAACTCTGACGGTCTTATGTGATGTGATGTGTGCGAGAGGGAGATGGGGACAATTTGGCCTACAGATCTTGGCTGCGTCAGCGGCTAATGCGTTGTCTAAACAACGCCCAAAACGCAGTTCAAATATTTACAATTACTTTACATACACGCTAAAAAGCGCAACAGCTTTCAAAGGCGGGGAAATTGAGCAGCAGGAGCAGGAGGATGGGGGCGAAGAGCGAAAAGTAGAGGGTCTTCTTTGTTTGAGCACTCATCTGTCATATTTAACGCACAAATCCGACGTGACTCCGAACCACGAGTGTGACGACGAAGCTAAAAAATTATTATGCTAGAGATGGCAGCGAGTCGGCAGTTTTTTATAACTGCAGCACGACACTATCGATGTACATTTTTACATATAATATTGTGATATTTTTGCTGATAAAAATATATAAGAGATTTCTTCGTAACTACAGATCTTCGACATTTTACTGTTTAAAATTCTATTTTTGCTTGAATTTGGTGAAATAATGATTAAAAAAACGATTTTTAGGTAACGTTTTTTTAAAATTAAAAATTTAAATTTTCTTTTTAAATAATTTTGTAGACTCAAATAAATGAAGGTAGTCTTAAAAATTATATTTAATGAAAGCAAAAATTTGGAATTCAAGATTCGTACTTTTTTATTATTTACTACTTAAAATTATATTTGTGTTTGATTTGGGAATAACAGTGGAATAATGTTGACAAACTCATTATTTTAATTTAAAAACTTAAAAATTGAAGATAATTTTTATAACCAAACACGATAATTTTTCCATCTCTAGTTAGCATGGCGAAGAGAGCAGCATTTACCTACAAATATGATGTTTTTTCTCTATTTCTTTATCAGAGGTGATATGACAAACATGACAACGGGGGAAGCTAAAGAGAACTGCACCCCCTGCCCCTACCCCCGTCCCTGTACCTCCACTCCACTGTGGTCTGGGAGGCTTTTCTCGTTGCCTCGTGAAATGATAATGGACAAATAAAGCACAGAAAGTGACAGGGGACAAGAAAAAAAACCAGCAGAGGAGGCGAGGAGGGGCTAAAGAAGGGACAGAGACAGGAATAGGAATAGGAATAGGAACAGGGCATAAACAAGTCAAATCAAATAAAAAGGCAACTTTCAGTCAAAACTTCTCCACCACTCTCAGCACTCTCTCTCCATGTGTCTCTTTGCTGCCGTCTCTCTCCCTCCATCTATCTGCCATTATCTCTGTGTTTACACAGTGGGCGTTACGACCAAGTGCCGACAAAGTGCTCGTCAACGGACAATTACAAGCAAATTAATTCAATGTGCGCTGCCATGCCGCCTCTCCTCCCCTCCTCCACCCGCTATCCTCTCCTCCCTCGGCCCCCACCGCCCGTTGAAGCTAGCGGAGCGACCCTCTCATAGATAAACATCAATGAAAACGCTGGAAATTGAATTGAAAAACTTGGACACTTGCTGAAGTGTTCCATGCCAAAAGCAGTGACGAAGGGAGTGATGTTTGCCCGGGGGGAGAAAGTGTGGAATTGGAAGTAAACAATTAAATTACTTTCATTTTCAGAGGTTACACATCTATTAATTCTGAATATGCCGGAGACTTTATCTATAGTAGAAGAAGGCAGTCTACACAGACAAAAAACTCCGAGATGTTTTAGGACTCTTTCACTATTTTAATGACGAGTTGTTAATATTTTATCAGTATATTATGTTATTTAAACAATAATATCCTGAATACATAGTTAAAAATAAAAAAAGAAATGCTAAAGCCAAGAATTTCGTACTTGACTTTTAGAACGATTTTTTTCTGTGTACATTTAAAAATTTCCCACCCAAAGGTGGAAAATAGTTGACAAAGTATTGCGCGAAGCCTATTTCATCTTTAAATGATCAGCTTTATACTTAAAATTCATGGATTTTTATAATAATCTCAAACATTTCGGAAAATGCAACCCCTTGGGTGGGAAATGGGATCAAAGAACACAAAATTTATGCTAGATACTAAGAATCAATTTCAATAAAACACTCAATCTATTTATCTCATTCTGTCTTTTTATCTCTCTCTCTCTCCCTGTCCCTATATTTTTTTTTCTCTTCCTCTTTGTCTTGGGAGATCGGGAAAGAAGATTTGAAATTGGTTTGCGTATGGAAATGCATTTGCACCAAAGGCCACAAAGCTTTTGATGATGAGTGTTGTTGTTGTTGTGGCTTTTAGCTGGCCTTTTGATGTTATTTCTGTTGTTGCTGCTGTTGTTGTTTTTGTTGCTGCTGCTGTTGTTTTAATCGTGTTCAGTTTGAGACTCTTTGATCTGTTTTACGTGCTTCCGATTTAATTTTATTCGTTTGCTGCTTTCGTTTTTATTGCCCACTTGAAACATGTTCGACTTTTGTCTAAACAACACATACACATACACACACACACACACACACACACACACACACACACACACACACACACACACACACACACACACACACACACACACACACCGATACAGAGATAAACATCCATTTAGGGTAGAAGAATGAACATTTGCAGCAGCGCCAGGCGCAGACTCCTCCATCGATAAGATGAGAGCAAAGTAGGAGGCAACGCGATCCAGACGCCCCCTAAGAGCAACAATAACTACAGCAAGAACAACAGAACAGAACACAGGTAAGCATAAGCTGAATACTAAGTGAGCAACTAGTAAATACCCTAGACTCATGTTTGTTTCTCAGTCGATTCTTATGGAATTTTCAAAACAACTGTCTAGTACATCTAAATAGATGAATACCAAATATCATGATAAATTGAGCATTTGTGCCAGAAATAAACATTTCAAAAAATATAAGATATTGACTAAGAAAAAATTTTTACAACTGTTGGTAAACTTGCATTTGTGTAAAATACTTCCGTTTTATTTTAAAGCTAATACAGCCATGTTATTATTTAATAAATAATGTGTATTGTACAATTTTCATATTATATACTTTTTAAAATAAGACAACTTAAAGAGAAAATTACAAAATATGTAAATACAAATAAAAATGGTATTGCAATCAAAATGATTTTTCTATTTTACAGACTATAAACCCAAGTTTTTGAACTCAAATTCTTAAATTTGAGTCTTTTTTTTATTTTAGTAAATTTAAGGATGCTATCCTATTTTGCCACTTTAAAGGGTATACGGAAAAAGAGCATGGGCAGAGCAGAGCAGATAAAGCCGAAAGCAAAGAGCATCGGTTAGAGGTAAAGTACACAGTTTTAAAAAATAAGTAAAAGGGTATATTGTATTCATTGAAATGTAGAGGAAGAAGGAAGCATTTCCGACCCTATAAAGTATATATATTCTTGATCAGCATCAATAGCCGAGTCGATATAGCCATGTCCGTCCGTCCGTTTGTGTATAGTTGTGAGCTCGACTATGGCCTTTCCCACTTGTTTTGGGATTCGGACTCGGCTTGGGCTCTCGCAGCTGCAAATGGCCCCTGCGGAATTCCCTCACCCCTCAGCCCTCAGCGCGTCTCAGCTCAGCTCAGCTGAGCTCGGCTCAGTCGACGGCTGCACTTAAGGCGGCAGCATCATTGACCATTGCCCATTGCAGTGGCAAAGGGGGCACGCCATGAAATGCAAGATATGCTCAAAAGAGACCCGAAACCGTTCCAAAGTCGGGCCAAAAAATAAGAGAAGGTGTTAATGGACTTTGGGCCAAAGAAAAGGCTCCGACCATGACCGGCGACCCCTGCAACGTTTGCCTACGCGTCACACACATTTCTCACTTCTTTCATTTCCATTTCCATTCTTCTTTCTCTCCACTTCCATCTCTTCTTATTTTTTGCCTATTACTTCTTCTCTGATGCCGCCTAGATTTACACTAAACGTTCTGCCCATTACCATCACCATTATCCTCATCGACTTTGTCTTTTACTGTTTCTACTGTTTCTTCTTCTTCTGCTTCTTCTTGTTTAGGCACGCACTCTTCGGTCTTTCGTCTATTGCCTGCCGACTGTTTTCATGGTAAATTATGGCCGAGAATGACGATGCCTCTAGTCTCTAGCAGCTGACCTCAAATGCACTCGCCGCCAAAATAAAAAAATAAAAAAAAACTTCTCTTCTTTTTTTTTAGTTACTGTTAACAATTTTTGTGTTTTTTTTTTCCTCTGTTCGCCTTTTTTCTTTGTACTTTACTTGTGCCTCTTTTTTTATCATTTTATCTGGAACATGCAAAGGCGGCAGCGACGCCGACAGCGCTGCCAGCGTTGACGTTGCGAGGTCGCTGATAGCGGGCAGAGTTTTACATTGAAAAGCAATTAAATGTTTGCGGCTGTCGCTTCTCCAAAGTCTTTTGACTGATAACTCTCTGTTCTCTGTGTGTGTGTGTGTGAGAGTCTTGACTTGTTTGCTGACTTGTTTAGATATGCGAAGAGGAGACTGAGAAGAAGAAGCAATAGGAACACAGCGGGGGAAACGACGCATTCAGAAGCCGCAAAGTCCTTCCTTTTGAAAATTGCTTTTCCTCCTTTTCATACAAAAAGTATCTTTTTAGCTATTTTTTTAAAGAATCATAAAAATTACTATCAAAGAGATTTTTGAAATCTTTTTTTGCAGTCACTCTTAGAACTGTTTGAAGAATCTTTTTGCATCAAAATATTTTTTTAAAAAAGTCGAAGATAAAAGTTGAAAAAATAAGAACTTTACAAAAATTCTAAATTTTCAATGGGTACTTAATGAGTCAAAGAAATTTTTGTATCATTCAAACTAAATTAAAGTGAATAGAAGATTAATTTAAGAAATCTGCATTAAAACTTTTTTGTTATACAAAAATTTTAGTATATAAATTAAATATATAAAAACTTCAAGCCTCTTTAAGGACAACAATAATTGTTAAAGGAAAAAGTCTGTAACATAGGAATTGTAATAAGTATGTTAAGCAGAGATACTATTTAAGAACTATATCATCTAAAAGTATTAGAAATTTAAGACTTAAATTACAATGGATCTACAACGGTGGCCAAAAGTATTTTGGCACCCTTTAAAGTTAGTTTTAGCCAAATTGTGAGCTTACTTCATGAAAAGTTTGGTATCAATGGAAAGGTCTTTTGAATTCCTTTCGAATGATGTTGTACTTTCCTTAACCCATTAAGTACCCATTGAAATTTTCGAATATTTGTAAACGTCAACTTTTTCAACTTTTTTTCTCGATTTTTAAAAAAAAATGTTTTGATGCAGAAAGTTTCTTTAAACAATTTAATTAGTAACTGCAAAAATTTTTCAAATATCTCTTCGCTAGTATTTTTTATAATTTTTTGAAAATGGCGAAAAAGGCACTTTTTGCATAAAAATGAGGAAAAAGTGCCTTTTTCGCCATTTTCAAAAAATTATAAAAAATACTAGTGGGTACTTAATGGGTTAAGGAAAGTACTACATCATTCGAAAGGAATTCAAAAGACCTTTCCATTGATATCAAACTTTTCATGAAGTAAGCTCACAATTTGGCTAGAACTAACTTTAAAGGGTGCCAAAATACTTTTGGCCACCGCTGTATAATTAGCCTGGCTAGTGATCGTGTAAATTACAACTGGATGTGTTATCATAAACTAAAAACTATACCTGTCATCTGCGCTAGATGTAAGCTTAAAATGTACTCATTTTCTAATGCCACTCTAATTAGCATGTGCCGTGGAGGACTTTTTGACCAGTTCCTATGCTGGCACATTTCAAATTCCATTTATTATTGCCCTATCTCTCATGTACATCGCAAAAACGACAAAGGCGAGAAAAAAATAATGAAAACCACAAAAATATTTAAGAAAAAAAAAAAGACAACAACTAAAAAGTAGAGGCGCTTTGATGAGCTGCCGCCAGTTAACGTCAACGTCAGAGCAACTGACACTGACACAACTTCAACTTCAACTTCAAGTTGCGTTTGAGTTTGAGCTTCAGCTTTAGGCTTCAGTTTCAGCCATGTCCATAACCATATCCATATCCACATCCACAGTTACAGATCCGTCAACGTCTCTGTCTCCGTCTCCGTCTCAGTCGGTTGGCTTTCGCAATGGTTTGTGACTTTTCAACAATTTTGGTTTTCGCACGTAAGCGTCGAGAATTGCTTTTATGGCCACACATACACAAAAGTCGCGCTTATCGTCAACAGTCGCGGCAATCAGTTTTTGGTTTTATTTAGTTTTGGAGACAGATAGATAGGCAGACAGATGGACAGAGAGGTGTGAATGCGAATTCTTCTCGTGTCTTACCTGCAGCTCAGCCTCCAGCTGATTTGTGTGCCCGGCCAGATTGGGCAATGCGGTCATATTGTAGCCAAGTCCCTGGCAGGCGGATACTGCAATCCGTTGGCATTGTAATCCATTCGAGTTGCCACCGCTGCCGTTGCCGTTGCCATTGCCAACACTGTTGACCGCCTCCCACTGCAGCACAAGGCTGGCGAGTAGCAGCAGCACTCGACTTGCAACTGCAACTGTTGCATGCATCTCGCACAATGTAACGCACTCAAAGTTGCTTGTCACTATTTGTGGCACAATGGGCCAGGATGGGAATCAGGATCGGGATCGGTGTCGGTGTCGAGATATCGGCGATCAGGGTCAGGGTCAAATTGGCCTCATTCTGTGAGCTCAATGTTCTCACTCGCGAAATGTGTCTTTATCTTTTTTTTTATATATTTTGTATTTTCTTATTGTTTTCACTGCACACAAAAGAGCACGTGAAAAAAAAAATTATTGTAATTTAAGAATGCTCAAACAAAAAACATATGACAGCACAAATGCACGCGACTTTTATTATTATTTAATATTTACGAAATCAATTCGTTCAATCTTTTAGTTTTCAACTGCGACTGCTACACGTCCACACTCAACGAAGTATTTTCATGGACTGAACAAACTGCTCGAACGAACGTTAAGTCGGCGCTGCTGCAGAGCAAGAGCGCTTAGCAGAGAGAGAGATAGAGACTGCAGAACAGAGCAGCACATAACAGACTCTGTTAAACGAAGAACAAGCCAGTGATGCCAATTTACCCATTTTATAACTAACTAAAGTTATTTTGTAGTTCTGGGAACTTTCAAAAATTAACTGTCCTCATTTTCAGATGTAAATTTTCAGTCGTAATTTTATAACGGACAAACTAAGAAAGAGAATTTTGAGGTATTCGAGTGATACAAGTTTGTATTGCATTTACCCTAAAATATAAAGTACAAAATAATTTCATCAGAGGATACAAAAGTATCAGATAATTGCATTTGCAAAGGTTGCAATCTCGCTGTTACGTAGTGTTGATCGACTGTTTTTTTAGCATATTTGATAAATTCATGCTATTTCTATCTCATATTTTGGGATCAAATTAGCTATGTTAGCCAGTGCTGCCAGATTACCTTTTTTCCGGTCAAATCTGTTTTTTTTCAGATTTTTTTGCATATGCCCAATTTAAACTTTAAATTTTAAAGCCAATATAAAAAATTCACTTCGTGAAATGGAAAAATAATAAAAGCACAACTTCTCTTATCACTGGCACAGGCTGCAAGCATGAGAACGGGAGAGAAAGAGCGTGAGAGCGAAGAATAAGCTGAGAAGAGCGTAGTAGAGCTTTAAGCGTGTGCTGCATTTTGAATGTATTGCTTCCTTCAGTTTCGCGCCGCGCGCTCAAAATTACATTGCAGCATAATGTTAATATCAATAATTAAGACAAAACATAATGTTAACATTGCATCTAACAGCGGCATGTCATGAATTGATCAAACAAACTTGAGGATAATTCAAAATCAATAGAAAACTCAGCAATTTATGCAAAAAAAATTCTAAAAGCCACTTATGTGATATTATTACTGCAAGTAATACTAAAAATATTACTGTTTTAAGAGATTTTGGCGGAACTGTGCCTCAATTACGCTTATCTTGCAACTTGCAACAATGCCGATCTCTGATCAGCGAGCCATAGATCGTTTCTTTTTTTGGGGTATGCTGACCCACCTGCGGGGTTGCAACTTGCAACAGTGGCAGGTGAATAGCCAGCGCAACATAGCAATCAAGCGCCTTTTGACTTGATCATCGACAATGATTGTCAGTGTGTGTGTGTGTAGCCAATCACTCCTTGCTGCTTGAGGGGAATGGGAAATTTGATCGCACACACGACGATCTGCGACCACAAGAACAACAACGACATCAAACAAAACTGAAAGGTGGCCCCCTGGCAGCGTACACCTAGAGAAAAGCCTCTAGTAAAAATAAATACAATCATATTTGTATAAAAAAAACACCTTGAAAAAACGGACCTTAGTGTCAAAGTTATGCTAAATATAGCAAATTAAAAGATATAAACAATTTAAGATCAATTTTCTTTTTTCAAAGCTAATTATAGCTTTTTCTTAAATATTCATATATTTGTACATATTGAAGTGAAATATTTTTGAGCTTGTCTGCAGTGACGTCCAATTTAATAGGCACTGAGAAAATGAAGACTATACTTCGCAGGATCATTTCAGTGGTCAGTAAATACTCGTACTAACTTTTAAAACTCTCGCTAATGATTGACATAAACAGGTGTGCTACAGAAATCTCTTCCACTTGAATTTGACTTAAATTTGTATGAAATTTATGTCATTTTTCAAGCGAAAGCGATTCCTGTGGCACCCCTGATATTCTTATACTTATTTCCAAAACATTTTTGACTTATATTTTAGGTTGACACAATTTTTATTTGAGTATTAAAATATAATATTGCAATTAGAATAATTTAAATTAATTATGAAATATTCGAAATTTTTGAAAGGGTTTAATTTTAATATGTTACAATTACATATTCAATATGAAACATAAATTCTCTATACTAATTTAAGTTTAATTAATACTTTAAGAGCAGTGACATTACATTTACTAATGCAAAAATGCACAGCATTTTTCTCTCAGTGTAAGGTGGCGGGAACAGGGCGGTCTGCAGTGTCTCTAGTCGCGTGGGCGCGGCGGGCAACGGGGGCGCTTACAATTGAACACCGCGACCGCCGCTTGCAGCAGCAACAACAACAACAACGACGACGGTGTCGGTGTCGGCAATCTTTGATGTGCGCTTTGATTTCCGGCAGAGAGATAAGATTTTTTTCTTTTGCTGCTTGCCCCCTTGTGGCACTCGCTCTCTCTCGCTCCCCCTCTCTCTCTCTCGCACAAACGGACAGGGGGGCACTGCAAAAAATGGCAAATCAAAACGAATTGCAGCAAATTTTGCGCCATGGCACGGCGCATCAAACGCAGTTGGGCGAAGCGTAGCGAGATTTTTATCGCCGCAACTCAAAAGGAGGCGTCGCACATGGCTGGCAAGTTGGTGGGGCGGAGGGAGATTTATGTATTTCTTTTTTGGGGGGAAGCAAGCTCAATGCCACTGCCAATGCCACATAGAAATTGGTAAATGCAATCGATGCCATGTTGCATGCAACACCTGTTTTTTGTTGCAAGTACTTTGAGTATGAGTCTTCGCTCAATTGGCCTCAAATCGAGGCACACTTCCGAGTGTGTTGTGTTCAACTGAACTCATTTTGAACCCAAAACCACTTTCAGTGATCTTTCAATTGTCATCAAGTCCATAATACCCATGTAAGCCCCCTGCCCTCCAACCAATTCAGGCACTCTTCATCCATGAGTCTTATTCCCATTCCCATTCCCAGAGAAAAACACTCACGGGTATGGAATGAATGTACTCGCAGTTCCATTGTTTGTTTGTTGATTTTCGAAATCTGCCAGTTGTTTGAACTACGTTCGGGGCGTACGTAAAAATATCATCAAAGAGATCTCTATGCATCTGGACTGAGAGTGGGGCAGGGGAGAGGGAGCGGGAGGAGGCAGCGACAAACTGCGGCTACCCTATAATAGCTAATGTAAGCACTTACACATGCCCTCCTCGGCAAGATCATTTGTTTACACAATATGCTCGTCACATTCTCCTCTCTCTTTCTCTCTCTTTCTCTTTCTCCTACTCTTCGTTGTGTAGTGTTTTCCTTGAGTGCCTCTACTGGACTCAGCCAGCACCTACAACTGGCGGATTTCTCAGTTTTAAGCATCACTTTGTATTGTCTTCAGTTTCTTCGATGAGTTTGCAGCCTCAGGTCAAATCATACAATTTGGTTCCATCAGCTCTACAACAATAACGCTTTAGATTACGAGCACTTCAAGTACTTATTTTCTTTTTTTATTAATCTCTGCGAATACAAGGGGTATATGGGGTATATACGGTTGAACTGTTTTTATTCGTGAACTAACTCGATTGGATTTGATTTTTGTCGGACTTACTTGTCTAACTTTGCCCAATTTTTTTTCAAAAAATTAAAAATATATGAATGCATATTTGGAATATCTCAATATCGATATCCGAGCCATACTTTATAGTTGTCAAATATAATACTAACTAAGGGCCGTTTTTTCAAAGTATGTTTCAAGTTTGACACTAATTTCTATACATTTTACGTCAAATTCTCTTTTCAATAGTTACCAAACACCTTATTTAGACATTGAAAAAACGGGCCTAATTTTCATACATAAGCTTGACAATTTTCAAAAACTTCAAACTTTTATAATAATAACCTAACCAATTTCCTTGCGGATTGTCAATTTTATCATTGCATGACCTCTTTTTTGATTCTGCATCAAATTTTTGGAAAATTACGTTTTATTTTCTAACACTGATCACTTATAAAACACTGCTTTGTATTGCCTAATTTATGGACTGCTTGCTCCGTTAATGTTATATTCAAGATGTTAATGTTATATATAGTAAAAGTAATTGTTGGTTCTCACAGTTATCTTTTGAAATATGAACTGTGATCTGTGATCTGCGATCTGTGACTGCGCATTGGCGGCTATTGAATCAGCGTATGAATCTTCAAAGAGTCCGCATGTGTCACCAGATGCTAAACACAACTGCAGGTTAACTCTGACTCTCTCTCTCTCCCCTGACCGAAGGCGGGCGTTTCCCCTAACCCTGCCCCTCTTCTAACCCTCCTCGTCTACATTTCAATCTCAAGTGGGCACTGCAACAATGTTTGCTCGCTGCTGTCAACAGGATCGTCTCTTTGCATCTTAACATCTGCGACACCGTCACCATCTCCAACTCCATCTCCATTTCCATCTTTATGTTCGTCTCCATCTTCATCAGCGTCTCTCCTCTGTGTGTGCTTTATTTGTGTTTGTCGTTTGCTTTTCTCAAGTTGTGCGGCTTTGGACAGTTTGCCTCTTGATTTGTTTTCTTATTTGCGCTTTTCCAATTGCCATTTCGCATGCTGGTTTTTCACCAGCATTTTCCACACCGTTTCCTCTGGACACACTCAGAGTTCCAATAGCAATGCGATTCCAAATCCGAGTCGTGGTCCCGCTCCCAGGGTCCCTCCCATAAAGCTCAAGATGTTCTCCATCCATGGATGATGGACTCCCTTTCTATGGTCGGCGCCGTTTGCCGTTTGTCGTTTTCCTGCTAATCTTTTTTGATTTATCCTATCACAGGGTATTACAAATATCTCAAACAATCTGTAACAATGTCATAAGATATTTGTAATTATTTAGAGTATTAAAGTGCATTAAAGTCAGGCCAAGTTAGACCAGACTATAGTCAATAGCTAACATATTACATGAGTAACATGTTACAATTTGCCAAAAATTTAGAATACCATAAATTAGAGGTGGAGAACTACCGATAGTCGGCGCCATCGATAGCCGACGATAGTAATTTCAAAACCAACGATAGTCGACGATAGTGCTATCGATAGTCGACGATAGTCCCGAACACAAAAAATACATACAATTTGTCAAGAAATACTGTACACATTGAAAATAAATTACTTTTTTTACTTTACATCAGAAAATAATAGCTTTTTATATATATTTGTAAAGGTCATTTAAATTCCGATTGAATGATGCAAAACTTTCCTTAACCCATTAAGTACCCATTAAAAATTTCGAATTTTTGTAAACATCTGCTCTTTCAAAAAATGTTTTGATGCAAAAAAATTCTTCAAACAATTCTAAGAGCGACTGTAAAAAGAAATTTTAAAAAATCTCTTCGCTAGTATTTTTTATGATTTTGGAAAATTGCTAACAAGCCACTTTTTGTATGAAAATGAGGAAAATTGGGTTAAAATAGTAATTTTTAGCAGTCTTAAAACTATCGATAGTACTTCGGGAACTATCGAAAGTGGGTGGCTGCTCTCAATGGTAGCTCGATAGCGCCTGACCATCGATAGTGCTATCGATAGTTCTCCACCTCTACCATAAATCTTTTAAAGATATCTTAAATCAACACAGTAGTCGCTAGTTTCCTTATGAAAAATAAATACATATAAAAACTTTTTTTTTTTGAGCTTTAGTTTAAAATAAATATGAATTTTCTTATAGAAGTATTTTACTAAAATAGTATAATAATTTGAACAAAACTCATACTTTAAACTTTTTGTGAGAATTATCGAATAAAACCCTCACACTTATTGTAGATATTTTAATAAAACCTGTCAACAAATGAATGTATTTACTTGGGAATGGATTATTATTTTTAAAAGATAAAATACAGTAACATGTGTGAAACTCAAATAGGATCTTTATAAAGCATTTGCTTTATAATAACGATGTCTGTATTATTTGTTTGTCACTTGTGTAATAAAACAAAATCAAAAAGAAAAAAGATGATAGTCGAGATATTATAAAAGAGTATTTCATCTTCGACAGTTAAAAGATAACTGTTCTTTCTTTTCTTTTTATTAAATTTTTTTGCTGGAACAGAGTTGTCTGTTGTTATTGTTGTTGTTGTTGTGTGCCATTAACTAGTTTTCTGGTCGGCTGAGTTCAAAAGCGCTTATTAATCTCTGGTACTTGTGTTTAGTGCTTTTAAATACGTTTTGAGTACTTTATTTTAGTATGCTTGATGTTTTACCGACCGACTACAAGTCACGATGTTTGCTCTTTGCTCTCGTCGATCAACCAACTGGCAACTGGCAACTGGTAACTGGCAACTGAAATCGGCATCTCCATCGTATCGATTTAACTGATTCCGACTCTGGCTCTGTCAAAGTTTACCTTGGCCAGAACAGACAATGGGACGGTCAGTCGCTTGTTTATTTCGCCCCCAAACTGGCGCCCGTTTGTAACTTAATATGTTCCACATGAAATGGACTCTAAAAAAAGGGACATGACAGGGGGAGTAGCAACTTGGCTGAAGCCATAGAATTAATGCGATAATTACAATGCAAGAATCATTTCAAACAGTGGCAGCAAAGCCCTCTCCACTGGACTCCACTTCGACTTCGACTTCGACTGACTGTCAAGGAAACAGTCGACAGTCGAGCTGAGAGCGTGTGAATTACCGCATCGCATCGTCAAGTCAAAGAAACAACAACTTCACAACAATGGACATTGCGGCATCTAAAGTTACATTTGAATACTGTGGAATATCTTTTAGAGATGGAGAATTGGGAAAGGGTAGGGGGGGGAGTGGGATTAGAATAGCGCAAGAATCACAAAGAAAAGTGTCGTTGTAGTTGTTGTCGCTTGTTGCCACACGTAGCCAACAAATGTGTCTGGCGGCATGATGATCTAGTATGGCAACAGTGCCAACAGTGCAGCACAAAAGTATTCTCATAACTAATATCTTTGAGAAATAATCAATTCATTTATCAATTAATCAGCATGGATATCAAAAGAATAAGAAGTGCCTTTCAAACTAGAGCGATCGTTTCTAGCGAAACAAATCTTATAATGAGGCCCGATTCAAACTAAACTATAAATATTAATTAAAATGCAATTAGTAAATTTTGAGATTGCGTAAGTTATCTGTTAAAATATTTATTCTTGGAAATAATCTTAATTATGACTAAAACAAACAATATGCATACTCGATTTGGCGAGTTCCAACTTAAAAAACACCTGTACGAAGTTAGAAAATATAGCTTTCATAACGACTCAGATTCTTATTATCAAAAATATCCCAAGTTGAGTGGAAAAAGTTTAAGATTTAGCCTTAAATTTCTAACTTCACAATCTTTGAAATGGATTAATATGATCACATCAGTTTTAGATAAATATTATTCGTAGGGATATATCATCATATTTTATTTTTGGTCTTTTAAGGATATTTTCATTCAAAAGCTGCGCCAATACTTATGCACAGCACTACGTTAACATACCTCTATATTAGGCTGCTACTTTAGTTACACAAACGTCTGCCGCGTAATTTTGCTACTAAAGATGCAAAAAAACACTCGGTCTACAAATTGCAGCACAAAATGTTACCTCAGCTGGATGCACTTCAAGCTGAATCTTCAAGCAAGGTCTACCTTTATTTTTTTTATGGTAAAATAGATTTATTTAGTCAGCAACGTATTTGAAATAAAGGCCCTTTAAATCAATATATCTTAGATATAATTTATATGTTGAAAACGATCTTAAGTCTTACGTACCAAATTTCATATTCTTTTGCAAGCTGTGTCTGAGATCAATGGGTCTAAAAACATATTAAGAAACTTTTATATACAATCTGATTAACTCCATAGTCTCCTACTTACTTGTCTTTCGGATTTTTTCTAATCTTATACTAAACTTAGTGATACTTCTGTCTTAAATAAAACTGTATACTAATTGCAGTTCAAGTATCAATGGCTTACAGATTTATTCTATCTAATTTAATTATAACTTTCATAGAGCAGATGCGGAAAATAACACAAAATTCGTTTCTTTTGAGCTTCTCTAGAGAGATTTGAGTTCTTTCCTTGTTCGGAGGGGGAACACAAGTTCCGCTTGAAGTTCTCAATTGGTCGTATCGTATAAAAGGAACCAATTGAAATTGATACCGACAGGCAGGCAGGCAATTGAGGCAGGTAACGGAGCCTGGCGCTTGCCAGGATATCACAGGATATGCCAAACAACAACTACAATTAGGGCCACTCAACTCAAAATGAAAGGCCAGACAATAAAACCAGTTAAATAATAAAAATTTATCATAAAAAAGCGAGCCAAATAAAAAATAAAACGTATGACAAGCAAAAGAAAACCGCAAAATAAACTAAGACATAAAAATGAAGTAAAGCAAAATATAATCGCGGGCTTGTGCATGGACATTTGTCTAGACTCTATAGAGTCTGTAAAGGTTTTGCCATCCGAGTCTCAGGTTCGAGTATCAAACGAGGGCGCGCCAAATATAATTTGCCATATCCTGCGTGCAAAATTGAGAAACTGAAAAGAATCGATGGAATTTGCTTTTTGTCTATGCAACGAATGAGAAATACGCTTACGGTCGTATCCATAAGTTCAATCCTTTCCTAATCAATCAATGATTCAAGTATGATTATCCATATCCTGTCAGCAAACATTTTGATCATCAAAGATCATATAAAGAGTTCACATTTATTTGCCAATTTTCAAGCTATTATTTGATCTGGTTTAATATTTAATGTAATTATTATTGTTATAGTTTAACTTAATTTATGCTTAATGAGAAATTCGGAATATTCAAATTAAATTAAAGCATGATTATTTTTCTGTGTATTGTTTGTTCATCAAGCTTTAACGGAATATATTTATTATTGATGTATTAATTTAATAAATGCAAATTATGCATTATTCAAATTAAATATCTATTATTTTTAAATTTTAAAATAAATTCACAATTTTTTTTTTAATATATTTTAGTTATTATTATAAAACATTAATTGCAATCTTTTGAATCTGGTTATACTTAGCTTTGCCTGACAAAGTAGATGTACTCTGCTTACAGGGTATACAGGCAGCTCATCATCAGAGGCGGCAGCGCCAAAGATCAAAGACATTGGGGTGCTAATAAAGTTGCCAGCGTTTTAAATGTTTTTGTTATTGTTATAGTAGAAGTAGTTGTTGTTCATCGTGTTGTTGTTATTGTTATTTGCTGCGGAATCTCCTCAGTGTAGGTGCTAATTTAGCGACCCACCGCACAAGCCTCGAGGGTAGACTGAAGACAAGAAAGACTGTCGATCGCCGAAGGCGCTTTCATATAGAAAGAAGAGAAGGGCAGGGTTAAGGGCAGAAAGGAAAGAGTAGAGGAAAAACGGGGGCGCAGAGGGATTTGCATTTTCAAAAGAAATAAACTTCAGATAAGAAACTAAATGTCAAAATTATCTACACACATGAATTGAACGCATTAAAAGAAGGATGCCGAGGGTCGTTCGATGTGTGTGTTTGTTTTGCTCGCAACGGCAACCAAAGTGCAAATATGTGTAGGCAAAACAGGCAACAACAACAACACTAACAACAACAACAACAACAACAACATCAATATCATGGCTGAGTGAATCGCCTTACCTCGAGATGCCAAAGTGCATCAGGCAGTAAAATGCAGAAAATTGAAACAGGCTTTTTTAATGAAATGAAAGCGCCGCAAAGTCGCGTCTGCAAACAAAGTGAGAGTGAGAGGGAAGGGGAGAGGAGAGAAAAGTCCCTCCCAGTCCCCCTGCCATCTCCCTCTATGACACTGCCCTGTGGCAGGCAGCGAATCAAAAGGCTAAAAAGGAGAACACAAAGAGTCAATTAATTAGTAGATGGAGCCATGATTATCGCTATATTAACATTGCAGCGGCCAAAGACTTGCCACAACTTGTGGCAGGGGCCGCAACTGCCGTCTGCCATTTACTTAAGATAAGACGCACGTGTGGCAGCGAGAAAAAAAATTAAAAAAAAAATATAAAATAAAAATAAGAAAATAAAAGGGGGCAACTGGCAAGATTAAGCTGCAGTTGGAGCTTGAAGCTGGGGCGGCGTTCATTAAATGATAACAACGGGCGGCGGCAACTGCCACATGCGATACTTGCCACACTGAGTGATAAGCGCTAAGCGCTGTTCATTCTCTTTGTGCCGCCGCCCAGGTAAAAGTGCAGGTATTTAGAACAAATGGCAGCTCCACTAATTTATTGAAATTGTAGCCAGCGCCCAATTGAAATTCATTTGAAGGGGCATTTAGAACAAATCCAACTCAAGTTGGAGCTGAGGATCCGCACTTGAAACTTGCAACACACACTGCTCGTATCTTTTTTTGCTGCATCATTTCCACGAATTGTGGCTCATAAATGGCAGTCAACCTGATGTTGCGGACGTTTCATTGCTGCCACATTTGATGATGCCAGTTGCAAGAGTAATAAAAGATACAATTGTACCTGAATTTGAATCTGTATATTATACGTAACTATAGCTATATCTAAATAACCTAATCTGTATCTTTCATATTTTTAATCTGTATCTATATCTAAATAGAATAGAGCTGAATCCAAAATTTGAGTTTAACCTTTTTTTCGAATTTAATTAATTTCCTCTTAACAAAATATGTACTTAAAATACCAAGAAGACCGATCATATTTATTAGTATTTTTGCACTTATTGTTTTTTTTAGCATTATTTGGAATTCGTTGTATTCTTGGCATTATCATTTAAAAAAGAGTTAAAATACTATTTTATGAACATTAATTTTTGGGATAAAAATTAAAGTTAGTACGGATAAATTTTCAGCTAATTTTTTTTTACTCGAAGCGCTTATTTCCAATCATGAAAAGTTAAAATGAAATTAAACATTCATAAAATCGGGAGGAAATTCAAAACGTGCACTAAAGTGGCAGAGGGTATATTATCGTCGGATATGCTCGACTTACGTTACTTTTTTGTTGTATCTGTAAATGTATCTGTAAGTGCATCCATCTCATGGGGTTGCATGTCGTCGACTGTGGGCCAACAGAAGCTGTAAATGGAATATGATTTAAATACACGCAATCCTTGAGGCGCCACAGCGGGGCATACGATGTTGCATATTCAGCTTAATTTATTGCGCAATTTGGCCGAGAACAACAGACAAGCTGAAAGTCAAGCGGCAAGCAAAACTACAAACACAGCTGGGCAACGCACCCGAGATACCCTGCACCTACTCTACTCAAGCAGGGCCACAACCTAAGATACTCTATGCGACCGTTAAATGTGAAGCAACAACAAGTCCAATATTTATTATTTATACGGTATCAAAGTGTTTATGCACTCAATAGAGTAAGTAGAGTAACCTCTGTATGTTGTGTATTTCATGTCAAACATATCATACCCGATTGTAGGGTATGCAATGAAGAAAAATTACGTGCATGCGTAAGAGCAAACAGATTTTGTCAGTTCGCGAATTAAAAATGAGTTTTAATTGTGGAAATAATCAAGCGATATTTCAGTGCCACTGCGGATCTGGAACCGAAAGTTACTATGAAGGGCATTTGATTAGGACCAAGTGACTTGACTTATACGAGTAGATGGTTTTGAGTGCAGAATCTAAAAAAACGAAGAAACAATATCAAAAAATAACAATTTAAAAAGACACTCGACCATTAGGTATCTGATTTTCCAAATGGGAACATTTTTAAAAGTATCTAAAGAAATTAACGTAATGATTCAATGCCAGATATCGAGGTTATCAATTTATGTTAGAGGGCTATAGAAAAGTGGACAGCGCTGTAGTCTGCCTGCAATGCAAGTGCTTAAGTCATAAAACTGAAGAATGCTAATGAGTCACACACCAAGACCGTAAACCACCAAATTGGCCAGATAATTACACAAAGACCCGAGAGGGGGATCTAAAAAGAGCTATAAAAGAGCCTAGTTAATCAGGCAATCAAGAGAAGCTTAAGATTGAAAGGTCTCCTCTCACTGTCGTTGTCATATTGGAATTGATGGGGGTTATAACAAGCTGACTAATTGGAATTCATATTTCTTATTAACAATCTAAAAAAAAAGAGAGAGAGAGAGAGCGAGATAAAGATAGAGAGGTAAGAGGGAGAAAGATAACTTCCCTTAAACTTTTCTTACACTTTGAATTTAAATCTTAATTTGCTTTTAATATACCAATATATTATAGTCCAAAAAATAGAGAAAAATGTCTCTTACTCCGATTCCCGATATTTTATCGCATGATGTGCGAAGAGATCGGAATATGATACAGGAAAACTTATTTAAGGAAAGTAAAAGAAATATGTCATTGAAGCTGCTCTTTTACAGTAAATAATAGGTAATGGTAAAGTTAATATCAATATCTGCAGATTCTGAAAGATTTCAAGAGAGGTTTAGGATGAGGAAGCTGCCTAAAAGTATCTCTTACACTAAAATAAAAAGAAAATGTTTTGGTCTTATTTTCATGATATATTTCAACCACATTTAAGTTCATTTTAGAGTAGTTCCCCTGTACTTGACCGATAGCATTTATACTCGTAGATGGAAAATGATTTGCTATGGCTTAATGAAAATATCAGTGCAGCCCCCAAACAAACAGTAATAAAGCTGTAGGCCCAGGGCCAATGGATTTAAGACGGGCCTACAAGTAGCCTCAGCATCTGCTGCAGCTGAAGAAGAAGCGAAGGAAACAGAAGGAGGAGGGGAAGGAGATTTAGACACCACAGAGAAATACAGGTAACAATACAGAAAATACAAAAAAAGTGGAATACTAAACTGTGCTTTGCATGCACATAATGAAGATGATGATGCGGCTAAGGATGAGACCAGAAGACAGAGGCCGAGACAGAGAGAGAGAGTTGGAGAGGGGAAGGTAAGGAAGAGCAGAATGGAGGAAAGAGGAACGGCAGCCGTCGGTCCAGGAATCGATTTACGTCTTCTGCGAAATATTCATTACAGCAAATTTGTATTGGGAAGCGTGAAGGGATGGCAACTGGGATTGCGATTGGAACATCTCTCTATCCCTCTCACTCCCTCCGCCTCTGTCTCTGTCTCTCTTTGGACTGGCATGACTTGCCGTGCCCAATGCGGGCAACATTTTCTTTAAGTTTTTATGCGAAATTATCTTTGATGTTATTATGCATTATGAGACTTTAATGTGCACAGTTCCTGTGTTTTCTGGCATTTAATTTGAGCTGCTGCACTTACTCTTCTTGCTGGCTGGCAGTTGCAGGTGGACAGTGGAACACGGCAGTATTTGTACAGAGATCGCTAATGGGCAATTAGGAATGCGAGGACACAAAAATCTCTAGTGGAATTTTCATCGAATGAAAAACTAAAACAGCCAATCGCTATAATGTCAATGTTCATCCTGATGATAATCATGATGACGACTCAATTGAAGTGAATTGAACAGACGCAGGACAGACGGATAGACAGACAGACAGAAAGACAATAAGAGTAAAAGGGATGCCAACAAAAAGAGTCTGATCCACACGAAACCCAACTCAAAATTGAATGCACGTTTCATTTTTTTTCCTTCTCCTTTCCATCGCCCTCTCTTTCGCATCTCTTTCTGTCTGTCTACCTTTTTGGTTGTAGTCGCTGTTGCCGTATGAAATATTGCCCGAGGGCGGTACAATTTTGATGCATTTACAACATTCAGGGTGTTGGTAATTATAGGGAGTTTATGTCTGGAAGTTTCCTTTATGATAGGCTTTTTATTTTCATGTTTCTTTTTTATCTTCTTTGTGTCGTTGGTTTAAATTGCTTGCCTTTGGACTTTGTCTTCAAATTGGATCTCAAAGCAAAGTCAATGTTTGCATAAACTGAAAAAAATAAATACACAGAAAGAACAAAATAAAACAAAGAACTTAAAACGCAATATACTTATTTATACTTTGGCAAGTAACGGTAATTTTCTGCAAGTTCATTCAACATTTTCATGAAAATACTGAACACTTAACTTAACGCATAATTTTTAAATGCGCGCCGATATATGCAGTAATGCATCCTAACGATTAACACCTGCAATTGACCGACCGCCACAATGATCGAATTACCGATATTAGCCAATGTTACCTTGTTTTTTTTTTGCAATACTTGGGCCAAGGCTGCCACATAGTTTTGCAAGATTTGTTTGTGACAAAGCTGCCACATATAATGACAATAATATCGAATATCTTCTCCTCTCTTTTCACTTGGACTCTTTCTCGCTCCCTCATAAAATATCGATAGAAAATTGTTCCTATGTCATTTCTCTAATAAAATTAATTATTTTGAAAAAATTAATTAAAAAAATTGACTTACAAATTCAAAAAACCAACAAAATTCAAAATGTTCAAAAATAATGAAGCTCATTTTAAAATTGGCTTGGTGCATGAGACTCTTCGCGTGGTGAAGTTTAGAAAGAAATTCTAAAAAAAATAATAAAAATTCGAGAAAAATTCAACAAAAATTGAAGTGCAATTTTCAAAACTCTAGCTTAAAAATTAAGCAAGTTTCTTCCTTATTTAGCTCACGGTTTTTTAATTGCGTTTAATAGGATTTGAGTTATCCGTGGAACCTGAAGGCTGCCACCTTTTTTTTTTGCCAAGCATAGCCAGGGGTGCCACATGATTCAAATTGATGTGAATCGTAAATAAAAAAATTATCATGTCGCAGAACATAATGATTTTGTATATTTTCTTACATTTTCTTTTCATTTTAATTTTTATCTTTTTTTAGCTTATTTTTTTTATTGAGAATCAGTGATAGAAAACATTTTCTGCAAAAATAAGACAAAAAAAAACAGGGGGAAAAAGCTGAAAAACTAAAAAGCCAGACAAAGAAACAGGCCAAATTTTTTTTTTAATTTCTTTTTTATTAAGAAGTTTTAAGGCCCCTTCAATGTTATTTTCATCTGCATTTTGATGTTAAACTTGCAGTTTTTGCAAAATGCTTTTTGATGTCAGATTCATCACAACTGATCCAGTTTTTAAAGTCTGGCTGCTGTTGCCAGCAATCGCGAAATTTTTGTTTTCTCACAATTATGAGCATCCGCGCTTCGCTCAAATTTCGATTACAAAGAATATCGAAATCAACTTATAAAAAAGGATGCCACATTGTTTTAAGAAGATCAATTTGAAGAAACATAAAAGAAATTTAAAAAAATACTAACATGGTAAATTGAATCTAAAAAAGGTCAGATTTTCGGATTTCGACTGAAGCAGTTAAAAATCAGACAAATCTATCCGAAAAAGGCCAATTTGTCATCACTGCTGAGAATCTAGCTTATACGGGCGTTGAACACCTGGCAACACTGATGCGAACGCAACTGAAGCTCACGTTTTTGTTGTTTAACTAGTGTAGACGAAGTGGTTTGGCGCAAATCTATATACGCGATAGGACATATTTAATGTGCTACGCATATTTCAGAAACTAATTCAAGGTAATTCAACAAATAACCAATTGAACGCTGACGATGAGTGTGCAAAATTCTTGAGCAGCAGCACCGGACTAAATATCAAAAAAAAAAACATACCAAATGCCAGTCCTGTCTGTGAGTGAGTGCGAGTGCAAGTGTTTGCGTGTGTGGGTGAGTGTTGTGTGTGTGTTTGTATATTGTCAAAAATTGGGTTGAGTGTCCCCCATGATTTAAGTGTGGTGCTGTTGTTTCTTCATTGGGGGCAGCTGCATTGTTGCGTGGCTCTCGCACACACGCCAGTGGAGGGACAACACAAGCACAAAGACGAATCACGAACACAGCAACAACAACAATGCTGCTAATATACCCAATATGGCAGCACATGAACTTAAACTTAACCTCAAAGCAACAACGATGTTCGAATTTCGACGCGACGTCGTCGTCGTCGCTGCGTGCCAATGAACGTGTTGCGAAGATTTGACCCCATAAATGAGAATCTGCAGTCCCCTTGCCCCACCCCCATCCCGTCTCCGACAACGATCCGTCAACCCTCTCCCCCTCTCTGTTACCCGCAGGTAACAGAGGCTCGCAGCAACAACAACAACAACGGGTCAAATAAAAACACGAACGCCATTGTCGAGAGGGTACGACTACGCGATACCCTGCCTGCATCTATGCCCGTGGATATCATAAAACATTTAATTAAAAACGCTATGTTCTCTTCTTCATCATTTTCCGATGCAGTGTGAATTTGATTTCTGCTTAATTTTTTGGTTTATTGGAAATCGTCTTGAAATTTGCAGGACTACAATAATTATCATGTGTAAATAATTTTATTTTAGCAAAATTGCAATCCAAACAAAACTAGATACAGAAAAATTTCTCTTGTTGCAATTGCAATTTGTTTTTGAGTGCGTATATACCCCATCTGCCCAATGTAAAGAGTATGTCAAGTGAAAAACAAAGTCGGCGATTTGATTGTCGTTGTCAAATCGACATTTTCGATCTGTATAAAGAATCCATATCAAAAACTGTAATCAGTCATCGCCAGCGTCGTAGACAAAGGCAAAAGTTACAATTGTAATTCATGAGAAATAATTGAGAATTATTGAGAATTACTCTGAGCTCCGAGACGTGTTCAAATGCAAAGCGAGTAGGCAACAACAACAATAATTTTAAAATACAAAAAGAAGGACAAATAATAATAATAATTATAATTAAATGTTAATTAATTGTTACACTCATTTTCTTTGAATTTACAGTGCGCGCTATAGGGACGACCAGACTGCCGCTGGGTCAGTTGAGGATTAGCAACAGCTACAGCGGCGCCATGGTTAAGAAGCGTCAAACGGACGCACACGAGGGCGACAGCTCCACAGACTCTGGCGAGGAAGAGCTGATGAATGGACATGGCACGGCGAATGGAGCTTCCGTTTGTCAGCATATCAAGAAGGCTGTGGACACAGCACGGTTGCGTCGACACCTGAAGTCGACGGGTTTGCTCTACGAGTGTGTGCAATGCCAGAAATTGAATTCATCCAACGAGGCAAGTGGCGCGGATTCAGTGGCTCTCTGTGAATATGATAATACACTCTGGCTGTGCCTCAAGTGTGGCACACAGCTTTGTGGACGCGAACGCAATAAGCATGCCCTGCATCATCATCAGGTGAGTGACAACTAATCAAGTGCAAGACTCTCTTCCTTTGCTAATCTCTCGTTCTCCTTGTAGACACCACACTCAGATTCCCATGCTCTGGTCTTAAATACGCGCTCCTTCAAAATCTGGTGCTACGATTGCGCCAGCGAGGTGAGCGCCAATTCACGCAAGAATCTGCTCGAGTGTGTGGAGCTGGTCAAGCGCTTGGCGCAGAAGCCGCCAGCGGAATCGCAGCCGCCAACGATTAACAACATTGAGTACAAAATCAAGTCAACGGTGGAACAGCTCAGCCAACTGACACAGCAAACAACAACTGCCAATGGTGGAAATGCAGCCATTCCGTTGCCACCGCCTCCACCACCGGCCGCACCAACGGCGGCTGCTGCTGTGCCGGGCATGGCCAAGCGGGTGACGATGGACAGAAGAGTTGTCAATCTAACGAGACCTGTGTCGCAAACTCCTATAACTCCTCCATCCAGCAACGAACTGGATCGTTTACCTCGCGTCCGTGGCCTTACCAATTTGGGTAATACATGTTTCTTCAATGCCGTCATGCAGTGTCTGGCCCAGACACCGTTTCTGCTTGACGTTCTCAACGAACTCGGTGAACCGGGCGAACAGTAAGTAAACTTGCCCAGTGTTGCCACAATTTTAAGCGTTATAAGAGTTAATTGTAACAAAAGAGCAGCTGGAAATGGCTAAAGAGTAGTTTCAAGCTTTAAAAATTGAAAAAACATTTTTATTGAATCGTTTTATAATACAATTAATTATAAATCACAATTTGAAAATTCAGGTTTTTGATAAAACAGTGCTTTTCTCTTTTGTATCGAGCCATCAACAAAATTTGATCGATAGTAACGGCGGAAAACTTATACATTTTTCGGATAAATTGGTTTTTGTAACATTATAATTCATAATTTGTCTTATCTCTATCGACAAAAATAATTTTTCTTAAGCACAATCCCATTTTCAATATACTGGCTGCGTTTGAATATTCGAATGCCTCAATAATATACAGTTGAACTTCCATAACTCGAACTAAATGAATGACAGTAAAATTAATAAACTTAAGAACAAATCCTCTATAAGTCGAATATCTCTCTAAAATAGCTAAAATGCCAACACTGAACTTGCCTCCATGTCATGCTCTAACTCTCTTATTCTCCATTCGCACTGTTTTAGGTTCGTGTTGCCTGGCGGCACCTTTAGCTTTAAGGACACGGGCGACATTGAGCTGCCCGTGATCAAGGGCTCACTCTCCTCGTGGGGCAATCTCACCTCGGCACTGGCCAATGCCCTGGAGGAGCTGCAATGCGGCGGCGGTGTCTTTAAGCCCAGCAAACTGTTTGACAAGCTGTGCGCCAAGTGTCCACAGTTTACGGGTGGCGATCAACACGATTCCCATGAGCTGCTGCGGCAGCTGCTGGAGAGTGTACGCGCTGAGGACTTGAAGCGATATCAGCGTGTCATATTGGAAAATCTGGGATACAAGCATCAGGACATCAACAGCGTCTCGGAGGAACTGCGTCAAAAGTGTAAAATCTATGGCAATCAGGCTGCCGATCGCATCCTCCGGCCGGAGCAAGTATTCCGTGGCTTTCTTGTGTCGACACTGACGTGTCAGGACTGCTACAATATCTCGTCGAGGCATGAATACTTTCTGGACATGTCGCTGCCGGTGGCGGTCGAGAAGCCACAGCCGCCACAGCGTCGCAGAACGAGTCCCGAGCACTCACCGCCTGCTGCCAGTAGCAGCAACAGCATCCCCACCATCAATGCGAAGTTCACCAACGGCGAGACGGAGGTGCCGTTCTCGAAGCCGGCTTTCTATCTGCATGCAGACGGACAGGATCCGTTGGGCCCCTCCAAGGCGCAGGTGAAGAAGGACAAGGAGCGCGAACGCAAGGCCAAACGGGCTGCAAAGCATCAACGCACCAAACAGGCTCAAAAACTCTCCCTCAAGCTGAACATCAACGATGAGGCAGGCGCCAGTGCCAGCGGAGCTGGCGGCGATGGTGATGCCGATGTGGAACAGCAACCGGGCAGTGGCGATGGACAAGTTCAGTCGCCGCCTGTTGATACCGATACGGAGAAGAGACGATCATCGGGTGAGGCGTGGGGCGAGGGACCGCGTGTGGATTCGTGCAGTGGCACCACATCGGAGCATTCGGATGCCGATGTCGAGGACAATCTGGTTGAGGATACAGCAGCTTGTGCTGTTACCAAATTCTATACTGACACCAATGGCAATGCCCAGCCGCTGGGCGAGAAACGTAACGATACACCTGCAAATATGGACAAGGACTCGCTGGAGGAAGACGAGAATGGTGAGTGAGCGAAGAGAGATTGAGAGCAGTTGGTAGTTGTCTATTATAAGTCTTGAGTGGTTTCTATTCATATGCATTTTGAAAATGTAATCCAATTGAAATTGCAAGAACTATATTTTTCAACACACAACGTTGAGTCAAAAGTCAAGTGCCGTAAAAATACATCAGTTTTCAAGTACTTAAACTCGATAATCTTATTTTTTGACTATATGTATATCGAAAACTAAATTTTTGTTTTGACGATTCTAATATTTCTATTTAAAACTCGATCCATAGTTTGGACTTACATCACTACATAAGTCAAACCTTCAACGCGAGCCTCAGTAATCTGCATGTTTCGTTTTGAGCGCTTGTCACACATTGCATGACAAAATTGTCTTTCAAAATTAAAAGTTGGCCCGAGAGTTTCTCGGTTTTTAAATTATTTTCATTTAATTCTTTGGTGTATGAATCTTCCGAGATGGGTCATACTAATAGTAACATGGTTACAGATCAAAAATTCCATTGCTGGCATTTTATCTTTTGTCTGCTGCAAAATTGCGTACATTTTTTTGACCGGGATTAAATTCTTGCTTTAATATGATAATTCGCGATCTATCGCGGGTGCTTCTAATGGACAATTACCGAGCTGAAGCAGATCTTCATGTGGTGAATAAATTATAAATTTTATACTATCTCAATTCACAGACTCTGGCATAGCAACCAGTCCGGCGCCCACAACAACAACAAGTACCAACAGCGCCAGCGCAACCAAATCGACCACAACAACGACGGCGACGTCGACAACAACGAGCGCCATCAACAAAAACAACGTTAACAATAACAACGATGAAGCTGAGAAGACAGAGGAAGCAGCAGAGGGAGGAAGCAGCACATCCGCCGTATTGGTCAATGCTGGACTGAGCGAAGAAGGCGCCTCCTTGATACGCCAGCTGTCGACGGGACAACTGCAAATAGAGCAGTTAAAACAGCAAATGGGACATATGAAGTTGAACGATCAGCCGGCTCCGGGTGCGGGTGCGGCAAGATCGAAGCGTGTGCGTACCCAAAGTTGTTCCGACTGGAGCACCACAATTGCGCCACGTTATCAGTGTGAGGCGAATGAATGCTCGGTGCAATCGTGCCTCAATAATTTCACCGCTGTGGAACTGATGACGGGACAGAACAAGGTCGGCTGTGAGAGTTGTACACGTCGCATCAATGGCAACGATCCGCAGGCCAAGTCGGTGAATACGAATGCCACAAAACAACTCTTGGTCTCCAGTCCCCCAGCTGTTCTCATACTGCATCTGAAGAGATTCCAGCTGGGACCCAGGGGCATTTTCCGCAAGCTGACGCGACCGGTTAGCTACTCCACGATGCTGGACATTGCCGCCTTTTGCGGTTCCAAGGTGAAGAATTTACCCAACATTGATCGCAAACAGAAGAAGCTGTTGTATGCCTTGTATGGCGTTGTGGAGCATTCGGGTGGATTGTATGGTGGCCACTATACCGCCTATGTGAAGGTGCGTCCCAAGCTGACGGCCGACGATAAACGTTGGAAATTTCTGCCGCACGGCAGTAAAGCTGAACTCGATCAGGACGATGAGCTCGAGCAGCTGTTGGCCAAGGAGAAAGCACGCGAGATGCGCATGAATGCCATGGATGACAGTGATGATTTTACCAACTCGAGCAGCAATACATCCACCTCGGGTGAGACCTCAACTACGGATCTGCCCAATGGCATTGGCGATGACGAAGCAGCAGGTGCAGCAGCAGAAGAGACAGGAGGCGCAACTGTTGTCAATGGTGCTGAACAGGATGAGGCGGCCAATGTCCAGGCACCGCCTGGCAAATGGTATTATGTATCCGATTCACGTGTCCAGGAGGTCAGCGAGGAGGCGGCGCTCAAGGCGCAGGCCTATCTGCTATTCTACGAGCGCATCTATTAGAAGACCAGCCAGCTGGTCACACTGGCAGCCATCATCGCGTTCCATCTAGCTAGCTCCTATATAGATTATTTTATTTTAAAATCAATTTTTTGCTACCCATTTTTTAGTAGGACATTTATATTAGTTTTGTTTTCATTCTTATTTCAAATATTTTTTTTGTTTGTTATCCTTGAATTTGCATTTGAACGCAACGGCGTCAAAACTACAACGAAGATGATGGACTGAAAACTCACACAGAACTGAGGGAAGAAGACAGAATAGAAAAAAAAAGCAAGAAAGAGATACAAAGATAGACAGACGGAGAAAGAGAGAAACAGCAACCATGTAGAAATGCATTTGAATAGATTAAAGAAGGAATCTCTTACACACACACACATACAAGGCCAGGGCAGGGACAACACACATACACAGTCTCACACACACACCCTCACACACCCATATGCACGGCAGCAGGTACAACACAAACACATACAGATTACGTTTTGCAGCTAAATCGTATAGTTAATACAATGACAAGTTTTTCTTCTTTTTTGTTTTCAACATTTTTTTTTTAATTTTTATTATTATTACATTTGTATTTTTGGTTAATTGTGTGAAATTTTAAATTGTTTTTCTTACGTAAGCAAATTGTTTTCGATTCAACAAAAGCGAAAGAAAAACAAAATATGATTGAAGTATAAATAAATATTAATATTTATTTTATGATTACTATGCGAATTGTGGCAATTACCTATGCTAAAACGGAAAAAAAGGAAAGGTAGCAAGAAAAACGATAATTAAAGGAAGTTAAATGAAAGTTTCAGATTTTTGTAAAGTTTATTAGTTTTAAGTTAGTTGCATATGAATATTTAGTCTGTGGTCCAAAACAAACACGAAATATGAACAACATTGCCTCAAGATGTCAAAATATAAAGAAAAGATAAATATGTTACTTAAGCAACAACATGAAGAAATACAGTAGTAGGAGGAGGAGGAGGCAGTAGACGAAGAAGAACATAGACATTAGGTAATAATTACCAAACGTGTTTCTTATCCTTACAGTGCATAGTATAAAGTTTCCAACGTGATTCTGTCTTACAATTCATTCAGAAATACAGTCGAACTTCCATAACTTGAACTTTTATAACACAAATTTTCTCAAAATCAAACTTAATCGAGTGGCAATTGCGTATACTAAACTTAAAAAAATGAATTCCATAAGTCAAAGTCTCTATAATTCGAACTTTTTCTTTGGATAATGGCAATGCGAGTTAGGGAAGTTCGACTGTATTACAACAACAACAACAACCAATTGCTCGCTTCTGCCAATATATTTAATTGTATTTCAATAAATAAATACAATATATACATATATATATATATATAGAAATATAAAGCTATATATTTGATTAAATAGATATAAAATAAAATAGTTCTAAATGCATTATAAATATATTTACAATAACTGCAAGGTAAACATTTCAAAAATAGTTAATGAAGTTTATTGCAATGAGATTTATACGTGCATCTAAATATACAACAAGAAAACTAAAAGGAAACACAAATATATAAATATAGTAAATATATGTGCAAACATATATGTATTTATCTTATGACTTAGGTTATAAAATTCGATTAAATTATAAATATGAAAAAATAATGATCGTTTTTTAAGTGGTCACGGAAAGCAGATAGAACTGTTCTCACCCTCAAAGAAGTATGCTTCATATTGAGTTTTGGATGCTTGAAAAAGTGTAGCATACTTTTGGACGCTGAGCTAAAACAGCGAATAGGAGTTCCGGAAAGGCTACTGTGAGTACAGAAAGAAGGAGGGAGTGTGTCCTGGCTATATTCGGTAAGTTCGATTGTGATATTTGATAAACTTATAAATGTATTAAATAAATTAAATACACTACAAATGAATAAAACGGCAAAAGATACATGATAAAAATGAGTAATTTTGGTGTATAAAATAATCCAAAACTCGCAAAATTTTTGAAATTATTTTTGGGCAGGCGTTTGTTGTTGCTCCGAAAATATGGCCGATACATAAAATATTTCATAAGCACCGACATTTCGTTCGGTTGTTTTGAAAAGTAATCATCATCAAAATTTCTATAGTCTTGAGGAGAGTCTCGAAAGAGAGTCATTTTGAGACCGATTGATACTATCAGGTGTGCTACGGAAATCACAAGGGAAATCGAATTCAGAGAAAAGCAATTCCGCTCGAAGACTTTCACAGTAAAATGTTTATATTATAATAAATATTTATAAAGCTTTACGATCAATTTTCTGTTAATTAAAATTTAATTTTCGCAAAAAATGTCCCTGAATTATGTGTGATATATTTTGAGACCATAATCTGAATAGAAATTGGCGGTTATTATAGAGCACACTTCATTGAAACTGCTGAGATTGTGGATAGCGGAACAGCTTTATTTAGTTTATTATTATATAAAAATTAAAAAAAAGTACTTATCGGAATACGGAAGTAATATCCCATATCGAGCATTAGCATAGAACAATCTAATGTTTTCCAAGAATGCGGTTGCTGTGTTTTCAGAGCTTCAGGTTGAGATTAGCTTGAGAAAAAACCGGGTGCCATCAACGAGATCTATTGCTTAATCAAGGCATACGAATGTACATGAAACAACGCAAATGCAGCTTATCAGTTAGCAGTCGCAGCAGCAAATTCAATAGTTGAAGTTCCCGTTTTCAGTTCACGTTTAAGCCGCAGCAGTTGCTGGATCAGTAGTCGCAAGATGAGAGCGGCGGCGGTTGCACTGTTCTATGTGGGATTATGGGTCAGCACGTCATCTTTGGTGCTGGGCAAGCGTTATATGCGCTGTGAATTGGCCCGAAAGCTGCTGGAGCAGCACAGCTTTGAGCGCAGCCTGCTATCCAATTGTGAGTAACAGCAAAGAGAGAGCACAAAAAAAGTAAATACGTGTTTGTTATAATATAGGGATTTGTCTGCTGGAGCATGAGAGCGAATTGGATACCAGCAAGGTAAGCACCACATCGAATGGATCTCGCTATGGACTCTTTCAGATTAGCAGTCGCCATTGCCAGGACGGTAGGCGTGGCGGCGTTTGCAACGTCCGATGTCAAGGTGCGCACACTGCAAGGCCTTTAAGCTTTTAGGCCTCTCTTCAATTGATTCCTGTTGTTGTTTTTTAGATCTTCTCGAGGAGAATCTGCGAGACGCAGCCGCCTGCGCCAAGCGAATTCAAGCTGAGGAGGGATTTCGACATTGGAACGGCTGGCAACGCTATTGTCGCAACACCCAAAATCTGCCCAATCTGAAGGTCATATGCGGCATATAAACATACTTTACCCCTTATACTCTACAATTTTAAATACATACATATGTATGTATGTACATGTCAAAAATATATGTACATATGTACATGCTTTTCACAGCTGCGCAACAGTATTGTCTTTATTTTTAGCTATTTTATAGCTAAACTTAACTAATTTGATTCGACTACTTTTTTTGATTGTCAGATAACTTTTGGATCTGTATGTATTTAAGGAAATTAATATATGCAAATAATAGCAAATATTTGAAAGGCAACTTTTCAAGCACATCTCGCTTAAACATTATCGCTGTTGCCATTGTTTTTGTGCTTTCGCTCTCTCCCGTTGTCGCTTGCACTCTCGCTCTCGCACCAGCTCTCTCACTCTCTGACTTGCTCTCTTGTGGTTGAACGTTTGACGGCGTCAGCTTATGGGGCTTTTGGGGCTACATTCGCTTCAGGGGGATTTCATTAAGCGACGCCAGTTGAAACGATTCAAACGTTTTTGGAACGCTGTTCGTACTGTTGGAAACGTTTTCATTTCAATTTTATTTTTTGCGTTTGTTCGTTGATGTGTTGAATGGGAGCACAAAGTGCGCAGTGGTTGCATAACAAAAAGTACTTTATATGTATAAAGTACTGACTTTACTATACGTATTATTATTTTTATGAGATCTATGTGTGATTTGTGTTTAAATCCAACCCCATGACCCCATAATAGACAATTGTGACTCAGCCAACCGGTTATGAAATGATCTTACATGCATATAAATATAAGTGCCTATATACAAGTCCAAATACTCAGTCAAGTAATCAGATATTTGCCGAGTTTTCTGAGAGTCTGACAGTGTCCCAAGTATTTAGTTACTGAGCAAACGTGTGGTTAGAATGATGGAAACTTAAGTTTCGTTTTAAGTAATTGTGATTTAAAAAAAAAAAGTTCTTAAACAAGTTCTTAACAAAAATTCTTATACATATTATGATTATGATGAAATTGAACTCCCCCGAAATGTTTCCCAATTCTGTGATTGTGTGGGATCTAAGTGTAAAATGTTCTTATGAATTAAGTTATAAAGAAAACTAAATCTATCCCCTGAAATCCCCTTGAAACGTGTATGACTCTGTGTTTTTTTGAATCAAACTGTGAATTGTCCTTATGAATCCTCGTGAACTGAAAATCACCTTAATTTTAATTCAAATATGCACTAGTTGAGTTCATCTGAAACTTATAGAATGTGTGCATACTTTTGATTATGTGATCTTCAGGATCAAAATGCGAATTGACCTCATAAAATGTAATAAAAATAAAATTAAATTTGTACAAATTATCCTGATGAACAGATCTCCAAGATCTATATGCTTTATAAGTGGAACGACAAATGGAACAGGACAATAATGTAATTTTTGTGCCTTTATATGAAATGAATAATGAAATGATCTGAAACTTTAAAGTCAAAATTTTATTTGACCTTATAAAAGTAATTAAAGTTAAATTAAAATTTGGATAAATGATCTCAAAGAAAAGATCTCGAAGAGAATGATGTGATGTGATCAAGTATACAGTTTATTATGTGATAATAATAAAGTTGTTGATAAACAAAAGTGTGTAACAACTCCTAGTTTCAACCTAACCTATAAACTAGGAAACCTAACCTATAAACTCAGACACATGTCCTTAAATATTGTTTGTAAAATGTGTTTGCTATTCGACTTATGCATGAACAGCGCCTTGAAAAGTTCTGTGGAGCATAATGTTGATCAGCAAACTATACATACATACAAATAGTATGTGATCCAGATCAACAATGCAGCAACGATCCAAAAGATCGGATTGTGGAGTATTTTGTTGATCAGGAGATTTAAGCTCAATGTCTATGAATGGATTATGAATGCTATGCACAAAGCTTGGCTTTGAGCTTTAAGCTTGCTCCCTTTTCCCTTTATACTTTATACATTTTTCTCAGTTTATAGTATACATCAACTAGTGTAATAAGTACTTTGGCTTGGGAAATTGTCTAGTTGAGTTCCAAATGAATTTCATCACAAAGTAAACAAATTGCTGATCGCTGCGTCATTTATTTTGACCTTCTGTCGGCAAGGGAGTTGCATATTTCACCAGAATGTGAAAACAAAGACAAATAATGTAGACGTTTATATACAACATTTGTTTAAATACAGATGCACCTTCCTACATATGTACATACATACATTCTGGACTCTGCTCATACAGCACGCACACCATGACGTGGTCTATTTTTATCTTACATGCATATGCCGTCGTTCTCAGTTGAGCTTTATCGCTCTCTGCTCTCTTGGACGCTGGCGTCGCTGTCGCTGTCGCGGTCGCTGGCGACGTCAAACGTTTAGAAACGTTCAGCGGAGAGTATAAAAGTTGCCGGCCGGCAAGCGACCATCAACAGTTGAAAGCTTGAAGCTTTGTGGGCAGCGCAACAGGAGAGCGAAAGAGAAGAAGCACATTAAGACGCAATTGCATTTTAAATATTTGTTATTGTTATTGTTTTGTTGTTATTACAATTGAGAAGAAAGCGAATAGCACTCAATATGGCTGAGACAACGAAGCGAGTTGTGGTGGAACCGCTGCAGGACGACCAAGTGGAGGTCCTTGACTGCGACATTGAGTTCGAGGAGGCGCAGGAGGAGCAGCCGCAATCCTCGCAACAAGTTCCGCCCAAGACGGGCAAACTGATCAAGAAGGCCATGAAGAAGGCGTTCAAGGCTCAGCGTATGCTGCAGCAGGCCATGGACCAGCTGGCCAAGGAGCAGGTCAGGGTGAAGAGGGCCGAGGACAAGCAGGCCAAGAAGCAGAAGAAGCTGCAAAGGAAGCAGGACAAGAAGACCAAGAAGCAGCAGAAGAAGCAGCAAAAGGAGCAACAGTCGCAGGAGCAACAGGAATCGCAGGAGAAATCTGGACGTTCTCGCTCCAACAGCGTCAGTTCGACTTCGAGCTCTTCGTCGAGCTCCTCGTCCAGCTCGTCGAGCTCCAGTTCCAGTTCCGGCTCGGAGCGTCATCATGGCCATTTCTTTGGCTGCGATCGCAAATGGGCGGGACGACATGGTCTTCATGGTCATCACGGTCGCAGGGATCGCTCCAGATCCCGTTCGCCGTTCAGCCACTGCCATGGTCCCTGGCGTAGACACGGTCATGGACATGGTCATGGTCATGGTCCTGGCCATGGACCTGGTCATCGTCATGGACATGGCCATGGTCATGGTCCTCATCACTTTGGACCCCATCACTTTGGTCCCCATCACTTTGGACCTCATCACTTTGGTCCCCATCACATGACGTGGCCAATGTGGGAAAACTCGCAGTTTTTTCGGTTCGGCGGCCTGCCGTGGGCCCTGGAGACGAGCACGGCACGAGCATGTGCGAGAAACCGATCGAGGTCTGAATCCCATTGTGTTTCCCGCGGCGGAGATCGTGGACATCACAGTCGAGGACACGGACACGGACGCAAGCACGGACACGGACACGGACATGGCCACAAGGGTCGTCGGCATGAGCGTCGAGTGAAGCGCTCCAGTTCCAGTTCCAGTTCCAGCTCCGGGTCTAGCTCCAGCTCCAGTTCCAGCTCGGAAAGCGACAAGGAGATGGGACATAATCGCGAACACCACCGTGGACATGATCTTCGTCCTCATCGTGGACATCATCACGGTCCTCATCACTGGCCACATCATGGTCCACCTCGTGGTCCTCATCCCGGTCCTCATGACTGGCCCCACCATTATGGTCCATTTGCCGACCCCTCGCCACCACTGCCATTCGGTCCACCATCGCGTCCTGAATGCGGTGGTCGACGCAGTCGTTCTCTCTCTCGTTCCCACTGCGACAAATCCGCTAATCGTCCATTAAGCCGATCTCGGTCTCGCTCTCACTCCCATGCTAGGAAGCAGGACAAGCACGATAAGCACGACAAGCACGGAAAGGGCAAGGATAAGGGCAAAGGCAAAGACAAGGAACACCATAAGCATAAGCATCATCAAGGCCACGGACCTCATCATGGACCTCATCATGGACCTCATCACGGACCTCATCATGGACCTCATCATGGACCTCATCATGGACCTCATCGTGGACCTCATCATGAATACCCCTATGGACCGACGCTACTTTGATGCTTAAGCAACATCTAAATACTTTCCAAAGAGTTCGATCAATTGCATATATCAAAAATGCTATCTTCAATCTATAACAAAACTTAAAAAAAATCCAAAAAAAAGTATTATTTAACCTCTATAAATATATCGTATAAAATTGTACGACATAACATAAGTTCAATCAATTACAAAAATCAAAAAAAAGAAAAAAAAAACAATCTATAACAAAAAAATTATAAAATATATACAATATCAATCAAATGCACATATAAAAAACTTCAAATTTAAAAAAAATATTCTAAATATATATATATATAAGCATATAAGTATATGCTTACATACATGCATATATCCTATAAAAAATACCTTATTCATTTGTGCAACCTTTATACACAATATAAAGTTCTTTTTGAAAATAAATAAAGAAAACTAACCAAAAATTTTAAGGACTTCTTTATTTTAAAAGGAGGGACGAAAGGGAAAGGAAACAAAAACAAAATGGGAGATAAGGGATAAACCGTTTGCTTTATTGATTGAATAGTTTAATGGATTCAGAGTGAATTGAGGTGTTTTTCGGAGCGTGGGCGAGTTTTTATAATTATAATTAATTTGGCGCAATTTAAATGCCAAATTATTTAATTACAATAATCAAAAGGGCGTGCAATTAATGTGACCACTGCCATAGAGTGTGTGCTATTATAAGCCTGGGGTATGCTCGCTATTGGTATACCCTGCGTTTAACTTTTGGAAATTTTCGAAGCCGCTAACTAATTGCTTGGCAAGTTGAGAGGTAAAAGTTGCCTGCACCTGCTTGAGTTAAGCATCCCTTTTGAGTGATGTACGGAGTACAGAGTATAAAAAACAAATTCAATTACGCATCGCTTCCTGATGTAATTGGAGTGTTACGTGCCCACAACATTTGATAAATAACAAAGAAAAGACAGAGAATGAAATATAGTACTACGACTTTGTTTTTTTTTTATTTAAATGCAGCATTTTATACTGATATATTATCAGAATTACTTTGCAGATGTTTTGTTTATTATTATAGGTTTAAACAAATAAATATAGTGCTTGGGCTATACCCTTATACCCTCTATACCCTTAATATGCATATCTGATTGAACCGATTCATCAGAACTTAAATTATTCTTAAGAAGCTTCTAAACTTGGAAGCTGGCAAAAATATGCAGGTAAGTTTGGTTAATACGATATAAAGTTCAGCTTCCCTAACTCGCAAACGTTCGAGATATGGAGATATTCGACTTATGGAGTTATTTTTCTTGAGTTTATTAATTTTACTGCCCCTCATTTAGCTCGAGTTAGAGAAAAATTCGAGTTATTGAAGCTTAACTGTATTGTTATTTATATTCAAATTGGATGACAGTACTTATATACCCCAACCGTCTTAATACCGTGTGTGTATTTTAATCATTGCATTGAAATCATTTTAAATTTAAATGCAATTTCGGTCTAAGTGTCAAATCAAATAAATTGTGGAATACTAGACTTAGTTGATACTATATATGCAATGCATAACATTATGCATTAGTCAGTGGATAACATGGTAAATAAAAATAGATGGGTGGTTTATAGGAAAGTCTTATATGGGGTGCTTTATATTTATCAGTGCTTTACTGGAAACTTTGTGATTTGCGGGTTTTCCCGAAATACCAAAATCAATTGATAACAATAATTGATAATTGAGGAAAACCCATGTGTAAGAATCAGATAAAGTCGTAAGAAGTGCGATTTTTATTTACCTGTAGATAACGCACAAAGTCCATCTCCATAGCCAGAGAGTTGAGCAGCAGGAGGGGAGTTCTGTCTGCAAGAAATACTTCTCTGATTTGGGTACAGTTTTGCCATGGCTAGTGTTCCCAGTGAGGGGTAACAAAGTGTTTCCAAAAAAGCAAGCTTGTCAGCATGATTAGCCCCTATATTGTACCAAATATTTCTTCTTAAATAAATAAAAGAATGCAATTTTTATGGAAAAAAAGATAATTATTAATAAAATAAATATTTTACTTGTAGAATATTTTAAAAAACTTAGATATTTTAAATGTCTTTAGGTGAACTTGACTTACTTGTACTTAAAGTGAAAAGCAAATATATATGATTTGTAAAATAGTTAATTTTAAATATTGAATTTGTTTTTACTTCATAAGAAACATGGCATTACATATCCACAATATTTATTGGTGAACAAGTGAATTCTGTTTTCAAAATAATAATATAAAATTAATTGTAAAGGTTCAATCAAATATCTTCTATTCTTTTTTCTATAATGTTTATTTAAGTCGATACTATATTGGGTAGGGCTTAACATAAATATATAGTATATATTTTTTAAATATACAAATGACTTTTATTAATAATGAACAAACATATTATATTAATAAGGATTGAAGTGTTGAAGAAGTTAGAAATTATATATTTGTGCAAATTTGCTCATTATGTTTAATATATTTAATTATTATCCTTTGTAAGTATATTTCTAGCAAATTATATCACGAAAAAAAACAGATTTGATTATTTTTAAAATTTTGGTTACGTTGATACTTTTGGTGGAAATGCCCAGAAAACTTTTGTAGCGCATTATCCGCTGCTTAAACTTTCCCCAAGCACACGCAAAGTTAAGAGAGCGCTTAAGAGAAACAATTCTGGGCACAGTTACGACATGTGGGAACAGTTTTTACCCCTAATGAAAGCAGGCAAATGGGGACGAAAGTAGCTGTTGTTTAACTGAGAACGAATAGATGGCCTATGGCCAAAGTGATGTTTAATAATAAACACACACACACACACACAGAGAAAGGCAGACGTAGCAGATATAAACTAAGCTGCAATGTTTTTGTTTTCAATTTTAGCTAATTAACGTGCGACGTAAAACGGGTCAGAGGAGAGAAAAGGATGAGTATTAGGAGAGGGTTTTGGCAGTTCATGGACTCAGGTTGCGGGGTTAAGGGTCGCCAGGAAGTAGCCTCGCCACAGCCAGATGAATGTCCTTTGGGTTGACTGCGGTTGTTGCTTTGGTTACTTTACTTTTGATTTAGTCAACAGGTGTGCACACACACCCACACACATTTATATCTATAAAGACACACACACCCAAACACAGAGGGAGCTTGAGATATTTCAAAGCAAAAACTTTATTCAATTCAAGTGACAATATGACAGAAACAGTCGCATTTGTTGCCCTTTTTCCGTCTCTTTTGTTGTTGTCGTTGCGGAGTGTTTTATGTTTTTTTGGTCTCTTCATTGTCATCAGCAGGCATCAAGTCTGCTCAAATCTGTATACAATCTGGCATTCTGTGATTTACTCCAAGCGCAGTTTTTCAATTTTCTTAAAACAAATAATAAAAAAAATTGAACCAAAGGAGAGCAAAGAAAAATGTCGAGCTAAGAGTGTGCCCCAAAAGTGTGCCAGGAAGTGGATTTTTGAGCGGAAATAATTTTGCCACATGTTGGCAAATAAACACACACACACACACACACTGGCAAACTTTCTGGGGCTGGCGGAAAGTGAGAATGGGAGGCAAGGTGAAGAGCTAATGGCAAAGAAGCGTGTCGCTGGCAGACAACCAACTTGTAGGGTGGGAATCGGGCCTACACTCAGAAAAAAAAATTTACGGGGGTGCCACAGAAATCGCTTTCGCTTGAATTTCTCTTCAATTTCATTTCGCTGTGCCACAGGTCAAATCGCAAAATAATTTTACGCGTATTAAACTAGCGCTAAAATCGCTGGCGTCCGATGCTGCCACCTAGTCCGATTCAGATCTTCGAAGTCAGGGTCAGCGATGCCACATTTTTTAGTCAAAATTCGAAGTAAGGTATTTACACAAAATATATGGAACCACTTCAGTTTTCTTTAAATTAAGCATTAAAAAAATAGGTCTTTTGAGGTAAATCAAGTTTTACCGAAAAAAACCTTAAACTTATTGTGCAGTTTGTGAAAACATTTTTCACGAAGAGTTGCCAGACTAATGGCAGACAATTGCTAGAGCTGTCGAGTAATTTTTATTTTTTCGCGCCAATTACTTTTAAATTTTTTTCAGCTAAACAAATTTAATTATTACATAAATAAATTAAATAATATTAATTAAATAAGAAAAAAATTAAAAACCTATTGTTCTGCAATCATAAACTTAATAAAGTTGCTATACAAAACCTTGGGTAATTTAATCTGAGAAGGTGTCAACCCTAAGCAGCCTAGTTCGAAAAGGTTGGTGAAAATGCTAAAAAACATTAAATCATTTGAAGTTCTGTGGCACCTCGGAAATTTCCGTGCGGAATTGCTTTCTGCGGAATTCTATTTCGCTTGCGATTTCTGTGGCATCCCTGATAGACTTCCGTACCTAATCAGCGTATTTTCAAATACAAACGATCTCAAAAGCTGACGAAGTTCGGAATATCCAAAACTAAGAAAAAATGTAAATAAGGTTTTTAGAAATATTTTAAGTACGCTTTGGAATTACTTACTTCAAGTTTACCAGTTCAGGTACACAGAAACTTAATTTATATAACAAATGTTCAGCATAAAAACTCTGTTTTTTATGGAGGTATTACATTTTAAGCAAACTCATAGAATTTATTATTGAAAGGTCAGTAAATATTTTTAATTAAAGATTGTTTCGTACTCATTCAAGAATAACACAACAATCTAAAATTTTAATGACAAATGTTGAGTGCACAAAAATAGTACTTTGTTTTTTTCCAAGGTATTTCAACATAAATCATCAACTTTAAAAACAAGAAGAAGGCAACCCGATTTTTCGGAGTGTAAGGAGTGTAGGGGATAGCGTAGGGTGCATGATTGGCCGTGTTACACGTAGTCAACGGGCGGTGGCTCAAATCCGTCGGCCTTCATCGTCAACAGCTTAAAATTCAATATATAAGTGCACAATTCTCATCTCGCCCCATTTGTGTTTTGTACATAATTTTCGTTTTTCCTTTCTTCATTCTCGTTCTTTTCTTTTTAATAATTTTGTCAGACTGCCAAAAGGGAAGTTGTGTCCCCTTTTGCGTGCGTGGCAAGTAATTTTGTGGCAGGCGAAGTCAATGCATAAGCTGTCCTCCCCTCCCCTCTCCTCAACTTCACACACCCTTCAAAGTGCTTATCTACGCATATATGACAGTCAAAAGGGATGAGATGAACCCAGAACCCATTCCCAATGATTGATGATCAACCTGTGATAGTAAATACTTGTATCCAAAAATATTACAAAACAAAATGGTTTCCATTTCCACATTGTTATTATGCCAATGGAAGCAGAAACAATGCGGATGCATAGCTGTTAATTAAAGCAAATATTCGGCAAATAATACTATATATCAATAAAATTGCCTCAGTTCATTTGTGGCAAGAAGAAGAAGCTTAAATACTCTGTGAAAATTTTGTTTTATTTTTGTACGGTTAAGTTTAATTTAAGTTTCCGGAATCACTCAAATCAGTTGGCATAAACTCATGTCAAATTATAAGAAAATCATTAAATATTGTAATATTTTATAAAATAAATCAATTTATTAAAGTTTCCATTCAATGCCTTTCTATTTAATTTAAGAATAACTCTGCTTTAAATCAATAATTTATATCAAATCTCTCAATAATTTTGTGGACATTTCAAAGTATTGGTGAATAAATTAAGAATTCAAATTAAGAAAAGTTCTGAAAACTCAAAAATCAATTATATCTTTCTCATATGTGATAATTATATATGTTTCAATTATTATGTATATATATATATTATTATTACATATGTATGTAATTACTCATTGCAGTTTAAAGCTTTTAATTAAGCCATTTGAAAATATATATATAATTGCAGCCAAAAAGTATGCAATATTTTAGTATCTCTGATTATTTTGCCGATTTTAAGATTGCAAATTGCAACTGCAACAGCATCTGTGTGACAGACAGACTTCTGCCGATGATAAAAAGCGCCAAGAAGTAGCAATAATATTTATTTTGCCAGGCGAGAAGTGATAAGGGAGCTGATAGGGGCGAAATAGGTGACCCAGAGTAAGTAAGGTGGTTAATAGGCAATGGTACGTGTGATAAATGCCAAGCCAAGTGCTGTTTTGGCAATGCTGCCACGATTGTGTCTCTGTGAAAACTCGAAATGGACTGGCAGCTGCTTCCTGAATGCTGCCCGCAGATTTCGTGCCACATTTATTTAGTATGCAACACTTGTCCGGCTGCCTTAACAGTGTCAGCAACCGAAAACAAACACGAAATAATACAATATACACGAGACCAGAGCGACTACAATCGCAATAACAACAGCAACAACAGCAACAAGGACAACAACAAACAGTGCTACTTTGAGGGGCAACGTTGCGTATGCGCATTGTGGGCACACTTCATGCAAAGCCCAATCGACGTCCACTTTGGGGCGTGAAATGTGGGCGTGGACGTAAACATAGGCTCTGGTGTTGCATTTACATTCTGCCCCATTGCATCGTGCTGCACATTTTAAATTCTACCATTTTATCTGTATGTAAAAAGGATATAATGAATATCAAATTCGTTCTTTTATACCATAATATATATAAATATATAGAGAAATTTCATTTAAGCTGGCATTGCTCGTAATTTAAATACGGTTTTACTCTGAACTTTTCTACGTTATTAAATAGTTCTGTAGCTGGTTTCTGAACAAATAACCTTAAGGCTTAAGCCGATCAAATGTACATTAAAAATTCTTCTACACCAAAAAGCTTTAATAAGTGTAGGAAATTGATTAAAAAAAAACAACAAACAAGCGGATTTGCCAACATTTGTTGCGGATTATTACACACTGTGAGAAGATTTTTGAACCGTCAGCAGAGACTTTTTCCCTGATTAACATGAAATCAGTTTGCAAAGGTATTAAAATATGACAAATTAAAAAACTGTTTAAATAAGTGGCTTTACAATTAAGATGATATCTCTGTTTTTGGGAACTTTTGGTTATTGGTGAAAATATATATAAATATAAATAATTTTTTTAGTTTTTTTATCAGTGTACAAGAGTTCTATAGAGTATTCGAATGTCGTCAGCTGAAGTTCTTGTTAGTTATTGCAAAAGGGCAATTGGCAAAAGGGAAAAGTGTTATTTCCCCTGATGCACTTAATATGCATTTCGAAGGGCCTATAAATATTTGGCTTTAAGCCGCTGCTGCTTGAAAAACTGCTAATTAATATGTGCTCAGCGTTAAAAGTGCAATAATGCACGAGTAATAAAAGCCAAAATAAATAAATTGCAATTGATTGCAAATGGAAAATCACACTGTGAGCAAGCAATCAGATATTATGATAGAATGTATATTTAATTGGCAACGTGGCTGAAGATTGTGGCAGCTATCAATTTTCTATTTAATTGTCATGATGTTGGGTCTATTTTAAATGGAAATCACAACTAAGATAGTGTTTACGGCCTTAACAAAGGGCAATAAGTTAAAGTTGTCAAAAAACTAAATTTTTTTTAGCAATCGTTTTTTTTTTTTTTGAATAAAAGGATACAAATTCAAGCTTCAAAACATAAAAACAAATTGGTTTTACTTTGGTTTATTTGTTCATGGCCGAGCCGAGCCGATTATTTCCTCTTTTTGCCTCTTGCTTTCATTAGTTCTTGTAAAAAAAGTGTGTTTTCAATGGCCAAAAAAGTGGCCAAAACAGGCGTCTGAGTGTTTAGCGCTTAACAAGTCTTAAAATTTGTTTTATTTTATTTTATTTAAGATAAAAATCATATTAAAAGGATGTTTAATATATATTAATAATTTGAATTAAAAATGTAAAAACTGTAACGTTCGCATCAGACAAAACTTAAAATTTTTATTTAAGGAGACTTCTTATCATTATTTTTTAAACTGGAATGACATTTTCATATATTCCACTTAATTTTTTGTATTTGGATATTTTTGGTTTATTATGCAAAACTCGCTAAAGAATGTGAAAGTGCAAGTTAACCTCAAATCGCCTTCCATTTTTTGACCGCAACGGAACTTTAAGCAATCTTAATTTCTTTTCTAAAACATTAAGGCTGTTACCTTAAAGTAGGTTAAAAAGTACTGCCAAAGAACTGTACTTTCCAGAAAATTTCATTAAAATTCACCCATCTGAACGCGAGGTGTATCAGTTTTAACATGGAAATATGCGTGCAAATGTAACGTCCTCAGCGCTGGATAAGCCCATATGTAGTGATTTATTATAATATTTAAATATAGAGAGAAAGAGAGAGAGAGAGAGATAGAATGAGAAAGACTTGATATGCAAGCTTGTACTAAGTAATTTAAACTGATGAATAGCTTAATAATTAATAACTTAAAATTACAAGTTAAAATTCTGATGATATCCAAGCGTAAATCAATCTCAATAAGTGACTCATTAATGCATCGAAAAGTCGACATTTCGATTTTTGCTGAAGTGATTTTCAAGTACTTTAATTCGATTATTTTTGACGATGTTTCGAGCTAATTTCCTCGATTTTCATGCTTTTAGTATTTTAATTAAGCATTTCGGAATTACATCACTGATTTGCAAGCTTTTTGACCCTTTTTTTTTTTAATTTTTACACTTCGATTTAAACTCGATTTGATATTCCAACACGCAGTGTAAATATTATCAAATGTAATTACTAGCATAGGATAACTGTCAATCCCTTACTTTAAATCAGATTAATTAACTTTAATTTTATTTCTAATTGATAAACAAACAAATATCTGATCTATCAGGACTATGGTTTATTTTGTTGCTCTCGTACAGGGTATCTACTTATTGTGCACTCTCAATTGCACTAATCGCAGTTGATTCGTTTATTTCTTCATTTCTTGTTGTCGCCTTTTCCGCTGGCATTTTACGTTCAGACATTTGTAGGCTAAAATCAAATCAAAATCTTTATGAAAACATTTCATGCAAATGAATAAATAAGCAAGTGCCAAAGAGAGACTTTGACTGACAGCAGTCAGATGCTCGCAAAGGACGAAGAAGGACACGGACACGAAGGATGCGGATGTGGCAACAGTTACATATTTACATAAATATTACACGGCTATTACGAAACGCCTCTGTGACACGCCTCCAAAGTATTTGTTTAGGCAAATTTCTAGTTACATATGTAGCGCATGTGTATGCGTGTGTGTGCGTGTGTGTGTGTGTGTAAATATCTGACTGCCTGCATTACAATAATATGAAAATTATTTGTAATGTAATTTCAACTTAATAAATTCTCATATAAAGCGCCACGCCCCCCTTATACCCTTATAGACACACACACACACACACACACCCTCAGCACACACACACACTTGGTTAAGTGTTTAAACAAGGCAGAAACCAGTCGAGGTAGCTGCAAGGACTTCCTCATTACGGAAGCCGGAGACGGCGGAGCTGCAAATGGAAACGGAGACGGAGATGGAGACGATGCTAAAGATGTAGATGACGAAGTGAAGAGAGGAGGGAGGAGGGAGAGTCGTACTGAGACTTTGTCGTAGGACAATGAGCACGCCGGCAACGACAACGGCAACGGCAACAGGAACGGAGACAGGAAGTAAAGTTGTCAAAAGTAAATTTGCATAAACGTATGAAAAATTTTAATATTTACGACAAATTTGCAGCTCGCTTCCCATTTTGCCCCGTGCACCCAAAAGCAAGCACAGTGTGGCAACTTTTTGTGCTATACACCTTTGTGTGTATGTTAGGGATTGGAGGGGGAGGGAAGGTGAGTGTACAGCAAGAAGGTGCTGAAAAGAATGGAGGAAAACATGGCTAAGAGCAGAAGCACAATCAAAACCAGAACCAAAACCAGAACCAAATGAAAGGTGCGGCTGCACTTGGAGCAGACATGGAATCTACAACGATGGAGCAGGAGGCAAAAGGAGAGAAGAGAGGAGAGCGATGAGAGGAGAGAGGAGACACCCCGCTCCAGCTGCTGGAAAACTTGAGGGCTGGGATGTGGCCAATGCTGTCGAGTGTAAGCTAAATGAAGTTAGCACATTGAATGAGCAATGAGCAATGTACACGTTGCCACGGACAACTTGCACTCAGTGTGCAAGTATTTCAACAGTTTATCGCTTTCGTTACCATTTCGCCAACTTTCATAGCTTACTCGTTATCCAACTTGTACTCGTACACAGAAAACAAAGTCGGTCTCAAAATTCATGTGATCTCGGAATTTCTTAAAAAGTGATTATCGGGGTTGATTATTTTTTTTTTTCAATGAAATTAAATGTTTTAGGATTTAATGCTGAGTGGTTGCTATTTTATTAGCTATAGTGTTAATTTGACAATTATATCCCAAATACATATATGTACTTAATTCAAGTTAAAATTTATAGACTTGAATCTTAAAATGATTTTTTTTTGTATAGATTCAAAAGTTATAGAAATGCTGGCGAATTCCATTTCTAGCATTTGCAGTGCAGACACAATTTTGTGGCCACCTTCCAAGAGGAAGAAGAATTTTTGTAGTTGCTTTTGCTTTGTGTCAGTTTTGCATTGCATTTACTCGTAGCCTGGGAACTGGGAACTTGTAAGCATTTAAATTGAATTCTGTTTGCCAATGCGGTTTTAGCGTGTCTAACTGCATAAATGTTTGGTCAAAATTATTCGCAAAGCTTCTCAGCATTACTTAATTTGAACAAAGAGCTCGAAACAAAGAGCTTAATTTACGGCAGATGAGTTCCGAGTTTGGCATTCTGAGAGCTTCATTTACAGGGTGTAAAGTACATTGTAAAGTTGTAAAATCTGATGACTTATTTCTGAGAATCTTTCTTATGCAAATATGAAGAAAATAATAGATAAACGGAAGTCTAAATAAATATTAAAATTAAGCAGTAAAAACTAACTGTTAAAAATCGATCGTGCCTAAATTTGGTATACAGATTTCTTAGCATGGTTTTTTTTGCTTACTATTATTTAAATGAAGTCTTAATGAATATTAAATTAAGTCAATCAATTTTGGAAACTAGATTTGATATTTACATTTTCAAACACTTGCTACAGGATATTTCTTAGCTGATCAGTTGCACTTAGAATTTCCCTAAGTGAAGTGAAAATAAAATTCTATCCACCGACTCGTCACAGCTAATGGGTATAGCAATTGGGCCGCGATCAATTGAGGCAGTCAAACACAGCTGGCGGGCCATCAATATATTGTTTATTATCTCAGCGATCGAATAGTCTTCCAGTCATTTTTCTTTGGACTGGTTACGGAATCCGTCTGTTCAGCTGGTCAATTGACGCATCTACTCTGGGCCATTATATCATTGGCTATTAGCAATTAGCGCTGTCATTTAAATGATTTCTTAAATGCCAAATGCCTTTCACACTTTCACACTTTAATGGAAGTTTTTCACTTCTTGCAATACCGTGTAAAATATCACGTCATATTGATTTGAATTGGGCATGCTCGACTGTAGATAGAGACTGAGAATTGTAAAATAACTTTTAGCAGGGTATTTTTCAGGGTATTTTTCATATTAAGAATATCCTGTTTTTTTTATTGATTTATTTATATATTTTTTTAACCAAGTTAAAAGAAATTTCTTTTAGACATTTAGAAATTAATTCTCTTATACCTTTTACTATCCATATTTCTTGTTTATAAACATGAAGATACCCTTTAATGTCCGTCTAAAAAATGTTTTATTTTCATATGACGTAAAACACATTTCTGCGAGTTTCGAGTTCAAGTTTAAACATCCTAAAAATATACCCTACAATAAAAAGCTGATCTACTTCAAAAAGTAAAACAGGTTTTTGTAGTTTAGTGTTTTAGGGAGTATTACTGGGTATTAGATGATAGTTTAGTCGAGGAAATTTGGTGTTCGTCCTGTTGATAATATCATTTTGGTTTCTTGTTTTATTTGGCGGGTGTTTATTTGGTGTGGCTTTAATTGCAAATGCGCTACACAAATGCCAATTTAATTGAATGTCGATGCGTGAATTTCTATGTGCCACCGATTGTTGCAAGCATGCTATTTGGACTATAATAACTTGGCCAACTTTATCTGTAAACGCTTTAATGTGTGTTTTCAGTGGCTTTTAATGGTGCTGCCAAATGGCTCTTGAATTGCTTTGGGCCCATTAAATTGATGTGGCCAACGTGGATGAGATCCTAATTGGCACCTCGTCCCCCTCGTCCCCCCTCTTTCCACCAATTGTTGTTGCCTTCGTTTAATTTGAAAGTCAATTTAATGTTGTATACGGCTATGTATCGGTCTAGGGTTGCCAAGTTAATTCATTTTCATGTGCACAAAATCAATCAGTGGCTTTTTTTGATTTCATTAAAAATTGATTGAAAACTTGCAACTTTGCAACAGCAGCCTTGGTAGCTTCGCTTATACTATAAACTTTAAAATTGCAATTATCGAAACTTTAGACCGTTGACCACGCCCACTTGCGGGCGGAAATAAATATTAAAGTGGTAGCAAAAAATCAGCGCATCTTTAATTAAAATTAAAATCAATGCGAGCATATAATTAAATATTTAAAAACCAAGCATGATCGACTTACAGACACCCTCTAGGTTGAATAAGTATTGCTTAGCTAAACACAGACTAATAAGCTAGGATCTTAAACGTAAGCCTTCGATTATTAAATACCCTGTAGCTACATAAAAATGGAGAGCAGCTTTCAAGTTTGGAGATTAAGATGCTCATTAAGTTGGAAGAACAGTAGTTTTTGGCTGATTTATATAAGCTCCTAACGCTGATGTTCAAACAGAGCATGCCCGACTTGCAGCTACCCTGATGACTTAAATTGCTAGAAAAGTCAAGAAAGCTGTTAAATTCTGAGACTTTTCGAGCCTTGCAACACTGTTGCAAAGTTTTACAACGCTGTGAATAAGCTTTCATGTAAATTGCGGACATTGAATGAAGGTTAATGCACCGCAGTCTGACAGGGCTTGCATGCCACTTATTGTTGCAAGTTGAACACACGTTTATTAAGTGGCTTCACCGGGCAGGAAGCTCGTTGATGTTTCTGCCACTTTTGTGTGCAGCCTGATTGTAATTAAAACTGCTTAATTTGCTGTCAGTACACACACCCACACACCCACACAACACACAACCGCAGAAAGAGATACTCGTAGATGGATATTGAAAGAGAGAAAGAGAGAGAGGAGGAGAGAGAGGGAAATTGTCAATGCAACACAATTAACGACCGAGTGCAAGTTAATTTTGACTTTTATAGAGCTCAATGAAAAATGTAAATTACGCTTTTGTTTTGCAGCTCATTAAATGGAATATTACTCGTAAAATTATTTAATGAGTACGCGACATCAGTTTGTCCAATAAAATCCGCATTGATTGATCACTGATTGAATTTAAATTGCATCCATTGTGATTGACATCAATTGGTCATCAAATCCAGGGAAACCTTGTTATCTCTTTTCTCTTATCTTTACCCTGTGCTGCTCAGTTGGGTATATTACAAAATTAAATCTTTGATTCTTGTTCGATTTAATCAAGTCGGTTAATATATCCGATTCAAATAAAAAATATATATTGAGTATAATACTAAAACAGATATAACAACGAAATATCAATGAAGCATAATCATGAAAATAACAATTAATTGTTCTAATCTATCTTGCAATCCTAAATTCGCTTTGGTTAATATTATTATTTTAACAAAATTAAAATAAAATACCAAATTCCGGAAACCCAACTCAAATTCAATTTACACTTAATGGGAAAAGCTTGTAAAGAGATTGTTCATAAGTAAATTCGATAGAAATTAAATAAAATGAAATAGAGAGTATTATACAGGCATAATCCTCAAAATTTTCATCTACATAAGAAGCTTTAAATTTCAAACATACTGATAAATAAATAACAGGAGTAGAGTCAGCATTTATTTTGATAACAAAATAAATCTCATCAGTTCAAAAAATCAATTGATAAGTAGAGTGAAATTAATTAATTTATTTAGTTATTTATTGTCAGGATAAATGCAGGCGACACAAAAATTAATTTAAAATTAAGTATTAAAGTAAAAAATATATATATATTTAAATTACAAATTAAATTCAAATTATCTAATTATCTAATTATCAAAGTATCTAAAATTTAAAATAACTGAATCAACAGTCGTTGCTATAAATATAAATAATAATAATGTCAGCAATTTAAATAATTATCATAATAATAATGTTAAATTTGAAATGAATTTTATATAAAAATAAGGAAATGCAATAAACTGAGACAAAACTTGTTACAGCATATGATTGTATAATATAAATGTTAGTGACTACATCAAATTCAATAATTACAAATCGTAGACTTTGTACAGTATTCTTGTTCATTTGTTTTCAGACTCTGAATCAATTTCATTAATCCATAAAGACAGACTACTGAGTAGATTCGAGTCAAAGCTCTTCGATTCATTTGAATAACAAATGTCGACTTATGTCCATATCAGTTCAACTCGCTACTGGCTACTTAAAGCGATTTATCATATCAATTATTAGTGCAACGTTTGAGTATCTGATCGATTCACTGGAACTAGAAACTCGAATACAAATCGAAATGGAAACTGCATGAGCTTTCACTTATAATACAAATTGCGATTTATTCTACTGCACACACATAGACACAGTGATGTATGTTTAACATTTGAGCTGCAAGTGCATTTTCCCTAGCACGAAGGCAGGAGGGGGAGGGTAGGGAAGATTGGGGAGCAGGCAACGCCCTGATTACATTTGCCAATGGCTGCCAAGTGCAGCGGTTCTTTATGCCATGCATAAATTACCTTTCCGAGTGGCCTGAGAGACACACAGACAACGAGTGAAAGTCTGAGAAACAGAGAGAGAGAGAAACAGAGAGAGAAGTATGTGAAAAGCGAGAGAGAAAGAGTGTGGTGGAGGAGTCTATCTGTCTGCCTGTCCTGACCAGGTGGCGCCCAAGTCGCTTTGCCACTTTGTTAAGTTTCATGGTGCTGTTAAAAGTGAAGTGCATTGCAGTCCGCAGATAAAAGCGCTAGCTTATGGCCTGTCACTGAACTTGGCCAAGCGCTGGCAATGAAGTTGTGGCAAAAGCCAACACTCACCGCTTTTCGCTTTCCTCTTCCATCCAATACCAACTTCAATTCCATCTCCATCTCCGTCGAATTGGCTAATTGTGCGCACCTATTTTGGTAACAGGCTGTGATAACTGCTTAGCTGACAACTGTGTTTGCATCATATTTTCGGATTACGTTGAAAGTTTTCGTTGAAAAATACTCAGTAAATAGTTGAATTGCTCTCGTCGAAAGACTTAACGATATAGTCTATTTTTCAATGGCTTAAGTCCCTTACATGACTTCAGAAAGCACTACAGCTTGAGTCCAGAATTATTGTTATCGCCTGATGAGAGACATAAAAGTTTTCAGAGATATTGAGATGTCAGAAAATGTCGCAAAACTTAAAACTATATGATGAGAAATCATTGATTGAAGGCCAGTTATTACTAAAAGTAATTGAGTATTTAGTAGGTTAAGTTTTTGATTTCTTTTGTAGCTAACTGCAGCATTTTACTATTACTAAATTCTTCATTCAATTAAAAATAAAGAACAGTCTTTATCGTTTGAAATTTGGCGCCAGAAGTTGAGAGATCTAGTGATAGTACTTTCTCGAATTTAAAAAAAAAATTCCAAATAAAAATTCCGATGAATATTGCAGTGTTTTCTGAAAACGCAGTTACATTACTCAGAAATGTGCTATTCTCCCAACACTAGCTCCCATATGAAATGTATGGGAAAAATGCTAAAATGCTGAAATGTAGCTTCAGTGAGGACAGAGCATTATATTTACAACTGTGTTTTCGATACATCGTTATTATTTGAAGATGTATCGACAGCTCGATTCACTGTTTGGTTTAACTTTACTAATTTAAATTTAAATGGCTTAAAAGGCACAAATAATTGAGAATCGCTTGTTCAATGTGCATTCATTGAATTTAAAGATAATTAAATGAGTCAGATAAATTAATTAAAAGACAGCAAGTGAAGCTCACACTCAATCAACTCAATCAACAATTCAACTTGTAATGATTGAAGGAAAAGCGTTGATTGAAGTCCAGTATTTTAAATTAATTGACTCGTGACTTTAATTCACATACACGCTCATTAGACCGTTGAAGTGTTTAGCATAAAGCATCGCACAATTAAAAGGGACACATTCAGTGCAATTTCAATCAATTCGCTGGCACATGATTGAAGGCCAAGCAAAGGGTTAAGCCGCCTTGAAGGGAATCCTTTTGACAGGATCCCAAATCCTGTGTACGAGCTCGCATGCAGATGGATGTCAGCTCGGATGGCATTTTAATTAACCAAAAGCGTTTTAAGCGACAACTGTTTAATGAGAGAGGAACCGGATAAGGGCGAAGTAAGGGATAATGAGGGAGAGGAAGAGCTTGGAACAGAACAGGAGACAGAACAGAACAGCGAGTTTGAACATGTCATTTAAGTAATTTCATTTAAATCTTGACTAAGCCTGCAATGCGAGCGAGAGTCAGTCGAAACAAAGCGCATTAAATTGTAATGAGGTCGCCGCACAGCAATTTCCATTTTGCCCATGGCAAGGACAAGGTCATAGGCCATGGGCCATGGGCCATAGGCTTGCCAAGCTCCTTAAAGCGTTAACTTCTTATTTGCTGTTGTACTTTCAGCTTCCAATTCTTTCTTTTTTTTTTGGTCGTTTCTATCCAAAGTAGAAAAAAGGAGAGCAGCTAAGAAAATTGCTTTCAATTATGTGCCCAAGACTATGACGGGCTTGTCTATTAGACTAAGCAAATGTTTGAAGTTATAATTAAGCCGACATACTCATTATGTTTCACAAGACAGAGTCGCGTTAGATGTCTACAAGAAACCCATTCTCACATATGGCTGTATACTAAATATACTCTCTTGTATTATTGAACTTGTCTGCCATTTTTCGTGGCTGAAGAATAATTTGTTTAAAATTGTAAAATTAATTTGGAACAAAATGGCATACAAAATAATATTGTATCTAGACAACGCTCACAACTTCCAAGGGAGGTGTATTTGCCAGAGACTGTAATCATTATAAGTGTTATTAAAAAAAATTTTGAAATAATGATTAATTTCAAGTTTAGTAGATTTTTTCACAAAATAATGATTAAATTTAAGTTATACTTTACTTCTGAACTAAAATACATTATTTTTGAGCAAAATAATAAAACTTAACGAATAATCATTATGTCAAAAGTTTTATTTTTTGCCCAAAATAAAACTCAAGTTGTAACTTCGACAAAGCTCAATTTGATACTCTCCACAAGACATTTAATTTTTAAATGGATTACCATGGGTTGTCTTGGCTTACTGACTAGGAGTATGTACAATTTTTGCCTTTAACTTTGCCATTTCCCTAAGAAAAAGTTGAAATTATAACAAAGCTTTTGAGCAAAACATAAAACTCATGAAATAATGGCCGTGTTCACCAGAAGAAGACTTTGGACACTGCTTATTTGAAACGAAAATGGCTGGAAAAAGTGCTTTAACTTTCTTATATAAATTATTAAATACAATATTGGCTTAATTATTTATTAATGCAATAATCATGTATTATTTCAACTCTGTGTTGATTCCCATTTCATTAAGCATTTTGCGCCAAATTGTTTTGAATTTTTTAAATAAATATTAGGAGCTTTGACAAAAAAAGAAATGACAATTTTGATTTTGCCTGAAAATTTAATCAAATCGTTAATCAAATCAAATAAGTGAATGATTTTTTGACTCAAAAAAAAAAACAAATATTCATTATTTGAAGTGCCTGGTATTTGCTGAATTTGAAAAATTAATATTATGCAACTGTGATCATTATTTTCACTTGCAATTATTTTAAGCTATACAATATTTGAAAGAACTTTTTAGTTTATTTTATTATTTAATTTATTTAACTTACATCCTAGAGCTAAAAATTGTATTGCGAAGCAGAGTGCGATATTAAACGGTGTCTGTTGCACTATTTTATCCTTGTACAACCATTATGGGTTGCAAATCATTTCATTTGTCAGTCAGTCAAAGAGGATCCTTAATTATGTTTACTTCTTTTTTGTATAGCAATATGTTACATAGGAAGGAGTCTGGTGTCAATATACCCAAGTTGCTTGCAAAGCATTTACAGTTCGTAATAGACCAATTATCCTTATTAAGTTTTCTGGCCAACAGTCGTGTAACTGCATCGAAGTCAGTTCTGATTGTCACATGCTAAAGCCAAGAATCTGGTTATAAAGTGGCCGGTTTGTGTTCCCAGTTCTTGCCTCAGTCGGCTGATAACTCTGCCAGAGCCACGTGCTAATTGGCAGCCTGAGCTGTCTGTCTTTTCAGGTAATATCCTTGCCTCGTCTCCTTTCGTCTCTTTACGTGTCGTGTCGTTTGGTTTTGTTTCGTCTCGTTCAACAGGCAAATCGGAAAGCTGGCAATTACATTACGCATACGCCACGTTGCCTGCGTTGGTAACGACACGCAAAGACTCTGCCAGACATTAACATTTGTGTGTGTGTGCGTGTGTGCGTATGTGTGTGTGTGCCTGTATATGGCAGAGCATCTACTTAATCAGACAATTATGTGTCGCTAATATTGATATAATCTTAAGCTTAATGCTTTTAATTTAGCTCGTAACGACTTGAAGGCAATATTCAGCATAATGTTAAGCCAGCTCTCTGTGTGTGTGTGTGTGTGCGAGTGTGCTTGTAACCTGCTCTTTGACCTCCTATCTCCCCTTTCTACACTCGTACATTAATTATTTATAGCTGTAGCTGCAAATGTGAATTGTGTAGTGTTAGGTTTTAAGCCAAAGTTTAACTTTCGCATCTGAACTTTGACTTTATGTTTACAATTTTCCGTTTTTCATTTTTCTGATTCCTTTTTTTTGATTTCGCACTATTCATAAAGTTGTATGTGTGTTTTCTCATTGGAAGCTTTCACTGCATTTGGCTGCGTCATTTGCAATTCCGTTTCTACAGCTGCCATTTTAATTAACTCGCCGGTAATTACATTTAAACTTGGCTCAACTTTGCCCCAACGCATACTAAAATCCACCTAAAACTAGTTTTTGGTAAAACAGAGGGAATAACGCTAACAAGAGCAGTTACAACTAACGCTTTTAATGTCATCCAAATATTTTAGGTTTTTGTTAACAAATGCCAAATGTTTCTGTTAAGCTGATGAATAATGCAAATGTTTGTGTGTATGAGAGAGAGAGAGAGATAGAAAGAAAGAGAGAAAGGACAGTATGTACATTTTCATATTTCAATGTTATTTCTTTGATCTTATAAAAAAACCTCTTTAAGAGGTAAAAGTCTAGTGACGAAAACATTTTCATGCCCCAAAATTTCTGATATCCAATTTTGTGACGAAAAATATTAAATTTTACACATGAATTATTAAACAAAAATGTTTGTCACTGGCACTGCGCTAAAAAATACTATTTATTAGGTATGAAAAATTAAGCGCAATGTGCCCAGTGACAAAAATTTTTGTTTAATAATTCATGTGTAAAATTTAATATTTTTCGTCACAAAATTGGATATCAGAATTTTTGGGGCATGAAAATGTTTTCGTCACTAGACTTTTACCTCGTAAAGAGGTTTTTTTATAAGATATCAGAAGTTTTTTAATAAGACATTGGAAATTTTGACAATTGATATATTTTTTGACAGTGTAACTTTGTCAATCGGTGTTTATTGTTTGTACAAGCAAAAGCAAACTGTCTGGCAACACTGGTTTCCTTCATAGTTTAATTCATATGAATAAATTAAAACCCACATTGTTGTAAGACAAAACTGAACTGTCTGGCAGCACTGGTTTTTATCGCTTCACATAAATATTTTATTTACATACGCTTCTGGCATTGTTACTTTGCTAGAAGATTTTCAATATGCACACAGACAGATCGACTACAGCGATTCTTTATTTTGCAGCTAAGATTTCTGCCAACACCTTTTTTAAATTGAAAAACAATAAAAAAAACATTAGTGGATCATATACTAACAAATTAATTGCATTTAAAAATAAAAACATAAAAAAGTTTCGTCCGTGCCTGAATTCGAACCCGGAACCCTAGCTGAGAATTCATGCAAAAATCGGGCGCTCTACACTTTGCGCCACTGGCGATCTTTAATAATGACTGTCTAATTATAGATTTCATTGTTACTGGACTGTTAGTCAAATGTAATTGCCGCTGCTGTTCTATTTTAATTCAAAGTAAAACGTATATATTTTGTTAATTGGTTATATCTTCCAAACCAATCAACAAAAATTTATGCATGATAATCATCTACTAACAAATGAATTGCATTTAAAAAAAAAAAAATAAAAAAGTTTTGTCCGTGCCTGAATTCGAACCCGGAACCCGAGCTGAGAATTCATACAAAAATCGGGCGCTCTACGCTATGCGCCACTGGCGATCTTTAATAACGACTGTCTAATTATAGATTTCATTGTTACTGGACTGTTAGTCAAATGTAATTGCCGCTGCCGTCCTATTGCAATTCAAAGTAAAACGTATATATTTAGTTAATTGGTTATATCTTCCAAACCAATCGACTACAATTTATGCATGATACATCAAAAAACGCGAAATTGTACAAACTATAACATATTTAAAATTAAAAAAAATCGCTAGCGGCGTTTTCTCATAAACCGCCAATATGTGAAGAAAAATACCTTTTTTCACCTGTAGCTTTTTACCTGTGTACTTTAGAAAAAAAGTTTGAACATATGCTAAAAAGCCCTTCAAAGTACATTTTCAACGATATATAGATCACATCTGTAGCTTCTATGGTTTGGATGCTATGGGGGTTTTAAGTTTGGCGGGTTTTAGCGATTTCCCGCTAAACTAGCGGTTTTTCGAAAAAGTCGTAGAACAAACGTTTCTAGATTTTTGAACAGGAACAAGTCCTAATTCAAACATTTTAGCTAAATTAACGATTTGATCCAAACAAACAAACAGACAAACAGACAAACAGACAAACTGACTTTTCATCTCATTTTCGGAAAGCGACTAAAAATTTCAAAATTAATTATCTTTTGAACCAGTAGTCGGATTTTGATGATTGAGGTGTCATTCGACGCGTATTTTTATAAGAAATATTAAAAAATTAAAAATGTTGACCAAAAAGCTCCAGCGGCCCCATTAGCTCCAATCATTTAAAATGTGACCCTCCCACTTACACCTGTTTATCTCACAAACCAAGTGAGTTTTCAAAAGTCTTAGTATGCACATTTGTAAGTTAAATTTATACCTTTCGATCGGTATATAATTCGACCTGATCGGACAGTCAAAGCAAATTTTTCATTCTTCCTGTGTATATATGCTAGTCGCCTTCGCACCCTTCGTGCTGCTTTCGTCACTAGCGCGGACTGCCGTCCGCAGTGATAAATGCTGCTAGTACTTTGCAATTCTTTCGTACCTTTTAGCGATGAAAGTGATTTAATGTAATGTATGCTTAGAAATAGTAATCCTTACAGAATCATTTTTAAGCTGACTTTAAGCTGAGGACAAGTAAGTTAAAATATTTCTTCTCTTCTTCTCTACCAAGAAGAGTAAATTCGTCTTTTGAGTAACTTCTTCAAGACTTTAACTTTTACTTTTAGTCGACTCTTTTATTCTCTTCCATCTTACTGATGCAAGTTCTGAAACTTGAAGCCTTGAAAACAATTAAATTTACTTAATTTTCTTTTTTTTCTAATATACGGGGGTGCCACAGAAATCGCTTTCGCTTGAATTTCACTTAAATTTCATACAAATTGAAGTGAAATTCAAGCGAAAGCGATTTGTGTGGCACCCTTGATAATTATAACTCCAGTTTTCTTGGCTAATGTTCCACTTTTCCTTTGCTCAAATTATATCTTATTTATCTTTAAGATACAATAATAATATAAACATATTAAATTTGAAGGTTGTTTAGAATTTATGAAAATAATCTGCATATAAACACTTTCATTCTGTCGTCAGTTTATTAACATTTCTGGCAACTTTGGTACTATGTTTTAATTAAAAATAAGTTGAAAGAAGCCAAAATTCTGAAGTACATGCATTAAGTATACGCCGCGTAGTTGTTGAAGATGTTAATGCAAAATACATATATCTTTATCTTGGTGTTCACAGTAACTTCAACTTGTCATCGACTTTGATGAGTTCAAATGTCAATGGCAGACGCATTCGATATGTGATATCGGGGGAAATTAAAATATAAAAGCGGAAATACATGTGCTCTCCAAAAAGTCACATTCCTCGCATGCCAGCATATTCCCAGTCCCACCCTTTATTTGATCTCATCCCATCCTACGGCCTGGCTTAGCGAGTTCCCGCCGTAAACCGTAACCCGTAACCCGTAGCTTGTGCCACTTGCCACATGCCATTTGCCACTTTAACAGTGGGTTATTGGCACGCAGGCCGCATAAGCAAATGCACACACACACACACACACACACACTCGCACACACACACTCGCACACACACTCGCACAACAATAACCCCAAGATAAGTAATAGCAAATTGGTGGCGTCTCCCCGTCAGTGGCAACTTTGGAATGCCTCGGCTGCAATCTAGCGGGTATATTTATAGCACCGCTGCCCCACCAAACTGACTGCTGACTGGTGGTTGCCCTCTCCGTTCTCCGCTCTCCGCTCTCTGCTTGCACGTACCGAGCTTAGCAAATATATAATATGTCTGTATGTATCTTCTAATTACTGCTGCGAAAGTCATGCGGCGTTTTTTGCTGCCACAGTGCACTATGGGGCATTTGACCTGTTTTTGTGGCATACATTAATAACTCGTCAACTATACAAGATATTTGGAAACTAGTGCACCTTCACACCAACTGCTCTGAACAAAGAATTAATGACTCTACAATATGGCTGCAGTCATTTGCTTAGCAAGTGTTGACAATTTTTGTAACTCTTTGCAAAGTTGAAAAGCAACAGCATATAAGCAGCAACACATATGTACTATACATAGGCAAAACTCCATTCAAATTATCTCAGTTTTAAATTGTAATTATGAACATTATTTTCTTTGATATTTATGACTTTGTCAAAGCACGAAATTTGCAGCTGACGTTAACAGCTGTTATTTTAACATTGGACTGTTAGGTTAACATTTCAGGTATGTAACGTAATAATTGAATGTATTTATAATGTGCTAGCATTCAACATTCATAAATTTGCAGACTTGTGAAAAGTGAATAAATGCCACAAAAACAGCTGAAATGCCCCATTGTGCACAGTGGCACTGTGGTAATCATGATTTAAACGCTAAGCTCCTTTATACTTACATCCTCACACTCGCCTCGAGTCACGCTCCCATCCATCTCCACCTCCACCTCCGTCTTCCGCCCCCGCCCCCGCCTTCTACTTCAATTTTGCAACACACGCCTCATGTATGTGCTACGTGATGTTGGAGTCGAAGTAAATCACACGAGAATCTTCGCATGGCATTCGCAATGGACCCAAACTAAGAAGAACTGCCTTGTCCGTAAAGTTCAGACCGGACTCGGATCGAGGCCGAGTGTCCTTGGTCACGCCCACTTTGGCACACGCCCACAAATGCATATAAAATATGCTTTTTCGAGTGTTTGACTGAAAAAGGCGTTTAAAGTAAATACGTTAAATTCAATTTGTAGCTAACACACAAATACCTTACACACAAGCACACACACACACACAACACACACATTCCGCTGTCTGGAAGGGCTTAAGGGGGAAATTCCAATAACAAGAAATACACGCATTACGAGAGATATTTTGTGGCTCTCGCTATCCAATTCAAAGCATCATATTGAGCAAAGAAATGTTAAGAAGGGGAGAGGGAGCAATGCGAGGGGTAGGTGGATGAGAGGGCGGTGGGGGGGTGAAACTGTATGGAATAACAACAAAGCCATTTACGTGCAGCATGGCGAAATCTTTGAAGATACCAAATAGGCAAACCTGCAAGTCAAAAGGAAAAGCAAAGGAAACTCGGAAAATAAAAACGGAAAAGGAAGAAGAAAGGAAACTCGAGGGGGTCGACTAGCTGATACCCTTTTGCAAAAAAAAGTAGTGCTGTTAAGCTACATCAAGAGAAAGACTTCTATTCTTGACTAGATGATACCCTATATTTTGAGTTTGTGTACTTTATCAGAGCTTATAACCAGGGATCGTAACTCTTATAAGTTTTTTGATAAAAGTTATGAAATAAGAGTTATTTTTCAATTTTTATTAAAAAGTTGAAAAATAAGAGTTATTTTCAAATTTTAAAATAAAAATCAATAATAAAAGTTATTTTTCAATTTTTATTATATATGCCTATATATTTTATGTACACTTAATCATGGCCCATAAAATTATCATACCTTTATTCAGTGCAGTTTAATGAAATGGGCCCTCCCGATCAAAAGATATTTCAATTCAACTTTTATTTTTGATTTTTATGATAAAAGTTGAAAATAACTTTTATTTTTGATTTTTATTTTAAAAATTGAAAGTAACTCTTATTTTTAAACTTTAAAATAAAAATTGAAAAATAACTCTTATTTATAATTTTTATCATAAAAATTGAAAATAAGAGTTAAAAATAATTTTAAAAATAAAAATTGGAAATAAAAGTTTATCCGGTAGCTGGAAAGACCTTCCAAAAATAGCATATTTGGAATTTTTTCGATGTCCCTGGCATTTTTTTAGGGCTTGATTTTTTTCCGCCTCATAACTCTTATTTGCAATCCCTGCTTATAACTGTTAATATTGAAAAAGTAAAGCATATAAGACTGATTGCTAAACTTAAGAAAACATTTTATCCGTTTATTATGATAATTTAACAATAATATCTTAAAAACATACTTAAGCTTAAGTTTTATTTTCTGTGTACAGACATATTTAAGTCACTTATAAATTTTAAACTACTAACAGAAGCATTAGTTGTAGAACAAACCCAATTTGGTGTTTATTGAGGTACAGGATATTTAAAAAAATAGATGAAGTCAAAGGCAAAGGCAAAGGGAAATCATTGAAAATGGCTAACCCTACACGTGTGAGTCAAGGATGATACCAGCTCTCTTTCTAAGCCAAGTCAACTGATGTTGTGTGTGTGAGTGTGTGTGTGTGTGTATGTGTGTGTGCCAAGATGATGGCATTTTGTTATTGCCTCGAGTGATTTACAACAAAATTTGAATATGAACATGACATCAAGGAGCAGATGTAGCAGTGACTGCGTCGTCGACTGCGACTGCGACGCATCTAACCGGAAGCGGAAGTACTTGTGACTGTAACTGTAACTGTAACTAAAACTGACAAAGCTGTGGCCAGTTGAATTTTATCTGCTGCCGGAATAATAAACAGCAGTTGAGTTGATGCATTAAAGGAAACCTGGTAACAAGATTTAAATGTGCCACAAACGCACACACACACAGACGGAGACACTCATGGCGTATGTGTAATATTCGGAAGTGAAATGCAATTTTGGTTATTTCTGACAATATGAGTTTGCACTCGACGTTGCAGTTTTTGTGCAGATGTCGCAAATGTGTAATTCAACTCACAGTTTGCCAAACTCAATAGAAATCAAACACGTTCGTACCTGTTTGGATACACTCAGAAAAACAATCAGGATTTTCGTACTTAATCAGGGGATATTCAAGTGCAAACAATTTCAAAATTGACTCAGTTCGGAAATCTTAAAAACAAATTTTTCTGAAACACTTTAAGAACGTTTTGGGATTAATTAAAGTTTTTAAAGGATCGAGCACAAAAATCTTGAACGTTACCCAAAATGAACTTGTTTCTAGTTCAAAACATTCTCTCGTAGATTAATTACACGGAAGCTTTAGTCTAAATAACAAATGTTTGGCATAATGTATACCCAACAATTTTGAAATTTTAAAATCAAAACGGCTTAAATTCAAGTACGGACATATTTTATTTGAGGCTAGCATATTTTTCTGAGTGTACGCGCTTCTCAAGCACATAGAACGTACTTTGAGGTGGAATTGAAGTGTGAATCACATCTGCTTCTCAGTTGCCGCAAATTTACTTACCAAATGTTGCACTGCCAGCTGGACAAATGCGCAATTCAATTTACTCTTGACTCCTCGACGAAGGGACAGACGCACTGACTGACTGACTGACTGATTGATTGACTGATTGACCACGTGTCAGCGCACAAAAATGCAATTATAACGGCTGCAATCGGTAACTTTACGGTTTGCATTACCGTAGATGGCCAAAATTGAGCACAACTGTCGTTCTTTGAACCACAAGTTGAACCGCAAGGGGCTGCCAAAGGATCAGGTTTCAGTCCAAGTTAAATTCTAAGAAAACAAGGTGCAATCAAAGACAATTACCAAATGCTGTGGTTACCTGAACTAACTTTTTGCATTCATTACATATTTAGAACTAAAGCATAATTTAAGCTTAAAGAAAGAGGTTGGTTTGGGTGAAATGTATCCCTAATTTATCCCCAATCGATTTTTAAGAATCCGTGCAAAGAAGAAACATTAATTTTTTTTTATTTATTTGGATTTTTGCCATTTGAATTTTCACTTGATTTCGCACTTTTTATTCTTTATTAAATCCCCACTTTAAATAATAAACACTAATTTGCATATCCTAAATTTTTAATCAGAACTACATTTCAAGCTCATAAATCATGCAAGAAGTGCACGAGACTTAAATCCTATAAAATGTAACTACTTTTTAACATTTAATACTTAATTGTGTTTGTCTGCAATTTAAGCTCTCCACATTTTCCGTGAATTTAAGCAAGTTTGCAAATTAAACATCAAAGTTTGAAGAGCAGCTTTGCTTTGTTTGAGTTTAATTTAGAATGTCTCCAAGTTACGCATATTTAATTGTTTTATTTAAACTTTGACTGTCAATTTAGCCTAAAAATATAAAGAATTCTTATTAAAACGCAATTGAAAATGCCTTTTCCATACATTTATAAATATTCGGTGGCCTTGACGAACATATTTTTAGAGCAAATTGGCAATTGGAAGTTATCTCTTATTTGAGTGAGTTGAGGGGACGTTTTATTGGCCATGAATTTTCCTTAATGGGGCAGGACAGGAGAAGGAGAACGGCAAAGGTTTATTGATGTATGTCCCATTGTAAGTGGCACTCAAATCTAATGCTTGTCATATGGATTCATCACTTTATTGCGAAAGTCCTGCGGCAGAACAAGGGACTTGAGTCTGGAGCCTCGACTTGAGTATGTCTCAAAAATAGACTTCAATGGACAGCAGGAAATCAATTTTTGGTTGATTTTTAACAAAGAAACAGTAGAACATAGATGATGAAGGAAGAAAGCTAGAAGATGCGAGACAAGTCTAATAAAAGTCATTCAACTTGATATGAGTGTAAAAGTGAACTTCTAATTGCTGTTCATATGGGAGACACAGCTGACATTGAGAAGTCCAACAAACAGGACAACAAGGACAAGGACAAGGACATGGACAACAGAAGAAGATGTTGACAAAGAATCAATCAAATTCGTTTAAACGTACTTCTAATCAAATAATAATAGCATAAAGGGGCCCTAAAGCTACAAGATACAACAAAAAAAAAAAAAAGAAAAGAAATCTTAAATACTCAAAGTCTACGAAACTGATAAGGAAATGGCATTTGATGAAGCCTTAAGTACTAAATATAACTTTTATCTCAATATTTATATTGATTCTTCTATTTATTGTACGCGTATGGAAGGCGCATAAAGTTAATGACTTTTGACATCTTTCGGCGGAAAGTCAATGGCCAAAACTCACAACGAGAAGTTAAATCGAAAGCGCAAAAGAACAACAACGTTCTCAGCCAAAATCATAAAACAAATTTCATGCGCACTGAAACTTCAATCGGGTACTTCAGCTAGTTAACTCTGCTTGTCAATTTTAGAGGCAAGTCTAGGAACTGTTTAGTTGAAAATGTTATTTCAAATTTAACATTTATATTAATGAAAAAGAATAATATAACAATTTTAGTTTTTTTCAATAAAACGAACATACAAAAACGATTGAACAATTATTATAATTTCATCTATTTTAAAAACGCTTAGAATTGCGAGAAAAGAATGAATTCTTAGATTCACTTAGACTCACTTATTTTCAAAAATTCATGTTTTTCTCGAAATTCCAAGAATTTTGTGTGAATAAAATGCGCCATGATCAAGACTTTTTTAATCAGTGCAATTTATGAGCATGTTAAATATTGTAAAATATGTACATACATATGTGTTTCTTAATTTCTATTTTAGATTTCCAAATATGAGTTTGAAACTGAGCAGACGAAGGTCATAAAAATAACGAAAAAAGGGAAGAAGAAAATTGTTAATTTTTAAGTAGAAAATGTGTAAAATTATAAATTTTCCTTCACTGCTGGAGCAGTGAGTATGAAAAAGAATTTCTACTATCAGCTGTAAGAACCAACAATTCTTTTATTGACATGTTATTTTATAAAAGACGAAACTGTTCCCATTAGATAAATTTGTAATTACAAAAAAATTAATATATTTTAGAAGTTGTTTCAAATGTATTTACAAATTCGTGGGTGAAATATAGTTATAGTGATTGCTAAAAATTCCATTTAAGAGAAAGACAAAGGCAAATAAAAGAGCATTTTAAAATCAGCGAGAGCTTATATTCGTATCGTTGCTGCTTTGACTAAGTGAGTTTATTGTGGATCTTGCGGAAAAGTGTCAAACACCTAAGCCAAAGCTACGCAAACTGCAGGTCGACGACGCGTCGTTCTGCCCACAACAAGCGCAAGAGGCAACAGCAGAGGCGGCTGCAGCGGCACCGGCAGTGGCAGTGGTAGTGGCAGTGGTAGTGGCAGTGGTAGTGGCAGCATCAGCTGAGCAAAGCCGCAATGCAAAAGACCATATGCTGACGCTGATGTTGATGTTGATGCTGATGGGTTTCTCGGCTGCTGCTGTGGAAAACAAAAGCATTGCTTAATTTATATGTGTAAAAAATGTTTAAGCAGTTCAGTCAAAGAGCAACAACAGCAACAGCAACATTAATAACAACAACAATAATAGCAGGCAGTTAATTCGTACGCAGGGGCCATGTAAACAACAGTGGAATTGCGGGCAGCGCGCAGACGCACGGATAAAGCAAGCACATGCGGATAAAGCGGATAAAGCATTGCCGGATAATTTAAGCACTGGGAACAGTAGAAGCAGCAGCAGCAGAGAAGACAGCACAAGCAGCACTAGCAGCAACAGCAAAGGCAGCAGAGGCAGCCGCAGCAGCAGCAGCATTGGCAGCATTGGCAGAACACGTCGCGTCGCGCATAGAAAACTTTTTCAAATATAACCAAAGAAATTTGTTTGTTTTGATTCAGTCGTTGCGGGTTTTTTAAGGCGAGCAGACGAAACCAGATGCGAGCCAAAATATCGTACCAAAAACAAATCGAATCGAAATTTAAATTGAAATTGTATTTTACCAGTTGAGTTTAAATAAATAAACTCAAATAAATATGTTTATAAATATTTAAACTTTTGGCAAAGTGCCTTAAATAACAACAGTTAAATACCAAAAAATCAAGAAATTCAAAACAAAGCAACACAAATTTTAAGAAATATGTTTTTGCTGTTTTTTGATAAATAAATATTTGTTTCTATTTTTTTTTTTTATAAATTTTGTTCAGTGTTAATGTGAAAAAGAAAACAATAGTGTGTTGGAAATTCCGGCGTTTAGTACAAACAGGTAAATGCATAAAATTGTTTATGAATAAATGTATTTGAGGACTTTGCCTGGTGCTTGACAAAGTTTTCGGCAATTGTCCGTCTGACATGGCCCAAACAATAGGGCAAGAATTTATTGTTGCCGGCGGGGCTAAAAGACAATAGAGCAAACATGGTAACATTCTTGCAAAATCACACAAAATTCAATTGAATTCCCCTTGAATTTCTCCCTTCCCCCTTTCCACCTTGTGTGAATTGTATTGAAGCGAGCAAGTAAATCATCTTAAATTAATGCTATTTATTATCATAGCACAGCATTGTATTCTGTTGGGAACTACGTTCCCTTCCATTTCCTAAATCGTCAACCATTTCCTATGGCCCAGAGAGGCGGAGAAGCTATTTACCGCTACAATTGTGATTTCTGGCTGGAAATTGTGAGGAATCCGTCATTGATTCCGGCAAGAGTTAAGCTCAAAGGAGCACTGATTGCAACATTGCCGCATATTTGCCATTAATGGGAAAATGAGGCAAGTGGGGAAAGTGAGGAAGGGGACTTCCAGCACATTTCCACTGATCTGAGAACAATTAAAGGCATCTGGTTGCTGGTTGCTGGTAGTTGGCTTAAATACCTGTGCTGCACTTGGCGGCCTTGAGCAAGTTGCAACTTGCTTCAAGATTCGCGCATAGTTCAAGCAAGGTTTCCGTTTGTGCAACCCCCTTCCCCGCCACCTCCACCTCCCTTGCTACTTGCCACTAACATAACATGTTAAGAGACGCCCAAGAACAGGAGCCCAAACTAAAATGCAAGAAGAAAATATTAAAAAAAAAAAACAAATATAAGAAATGTCCGTTCCTTTTGTGAGCAAAATAAAAACTTAAGTTAAAAACTTGTCAGGCATCATGTGCGTCTTTTGTTGAGGGCATATCAACTACAACACTTCGTTGGTCTTTTGAATTGGTAATAAAACATTTTAGAATAACTCAAATTTAACAAGAAATGCTCAACTGTGATTTAGAATCTATTGTGTATTGTGTTATTGCTTTTAGAGTTGATTATAAAAAAAAACTAAAGCTTAAATTTAAAAGCAATATGCAAAATATTTCAGCAGAAAATTTACACATGCTTTCAAGTTTCCATAAGGTTCTTTTTTCCTTTGTGAGTAAAATGCAAAATTCTGCACAGCTGGTCCTTTCTAGCAAAGAAAATCATAGTACATTTTAAAATTAAATAGCTTCAATTTAACGAGAATTTCTCAACTAACATTTGGAATTTACTGTGGATTTTAGAGTTGATTCAAAAGAAAAGTTTAGCTTATCACTTTAAAGTGATAAGTAATAAAAAATATTTATTTTTAATACAGATTCTCCTCCGTCAATTTGTCAATTTTTGATTAAAATGTAAAATGTAAAATAGCTTATTGTGATGTTAAAGAAGACTCTTAAGCTTTCTAAACAGACTACAGTTCTGGTTTCAGTTCCAACAAATGACCCCAATATTTACTCAGGCTATTGTTAGACTTTTTCTTGAGGTCAAATTTGGAAAGAGAGTTTTAATTTACACAGTTAATTGTAAGAAGAGCTCTGTTCTTTGCAAATTAGATCGCAGTCTGAAATATATATAAATATTTAGTTGTTCCTACATTTTATTTCCCTTATTGCTTGGACATCGGCTCTCTTACCTTAATGTAAGTAATTATTTCTCGTATTATTTTTTAAAATTAAGCGAAGTAAAGATTTTTTAAATATAATTTTACAAAAAAAATTTGAAATAACTTAGCAAAGAATCGAATGAGGAAATCTTCTACTACATGAACGAATGCCTGTATTTCTTTTTAATTGCTTTTAATCTCCACAAATCTCTAGAGATTTTCATGGCAAATGCATTTGATAACAACTGTACTAAATGCTATGAAATGTCAGTGATTTTATGTATGGAACAAATTTACGGAGTTACAAATATCGACTGCCATTAATTTATTGTAAATTTAAATATTTTCTATAAGCTAGAAATTAAATAGAATTAAAAGAAATTAAATAAATGTAAAAATAACCTTTAAATTATATTAATAATAACTTTAATAGGTAATCGAAAAAGTATAATCTAATTAAATTAAATTAATAAAAAAGAGAATGCTGAAATTCTTTACTCCAACTCCTCTCTAAGTTCAGGTAGTGCATTTTCACTTCGACTTGATGTCGTCGGTGTTTTCTTTTCCCATTTTCCTCGGTCTTTGCCTGTCATGTTGGAGACTGTAAAACTGTCGAAAGTGTATGCGTTTCAAAAGACAAGCTGCTGGCCAGCTTCGTGTAGTATAGTATCAGTACTAGAAGGAACTTTGTACAGCTTGTCACTCTCTTGCATCGATTTTCCAGTCGCGTTGACAACTGGCAATTATGGGGGATGGAGAGTGAGTGTAAGAGGGGAAAACCAATTAGAAGTGAATGCGATTAGTTCGTAATTTGCAATTGCATTTAGTTGAATGCTTTGCAATATGCCGGTCGCATGTGGCAAATATATTTAATAGATATTAACTCGATGCCAAGATGAAGAATTCAACTCAATTCAGTTGAATGCGAAACTGGATTCGACTCGACTCAGCTGCCACATGAGTCCAGTTGCCACACACGTGCCGCACATATAAATCAATACGGTCATTAACATTAATGAACCAGGCAGCAGGCATTAAACTGCTGCCGCAGCAGCCAAAAAGTTAGTCACATTACAACCACAATACAAAACAAACATTTGTATGCCACCACCAGATACCCTGGACATCAATAAATGTGGCAAGAATTGAGCGTGATTAATTTTTCCCTTAAATCAAAGCGTTTGCCTTGCGAGGGAACTGAGAAAAGAGCACGCCCGCTTTAAGATACTCGTGTTTGACTTTTGACCCTGGGTCAAACAAAAGAAAATGAAAACATTGGCAAACATTTCACAAGTTTCTGGCCAAAAATGCAGCGCAAAGCGTTAACGTTAACGTTAACAAAAAATGTAACTGAAACTGAAACCGAAACAGAAAATGATTCAAAACCAAAGCCAAAGTTAAGTCAAACCCCAGCAAAGTAAACCGTAACCGTAACCGTAACCATAACCCGGTATAACCCTTGCCAAACAGCCGCTTTGACGTTGACCTTGTGGCCCAAACCCCTCCCCCTTCTCAGCCATTCCCTTTGGTGTCGTCTGTCGATCTGGGGCGAGTTTCATGCGAGAATTATTGAAAGAAAAACATTAAGATGAAATAACCTTCCCCTTTCGCCTTTTCAGCTATCGCATTCAGTCATAACTTTTGTTGCTCGTTTGCGGTCAGTTGGCTTATTTGCTCTTGGCAAATTTTTTTTATTTTTATTTTTCTTCTTGAAACCAACACAAGCCATGTCTGAGCCTTTTTTTCTCTCTCTCTCTCCCTCTTTCTCCTTTCATTGTTTCGTTTTTTTGGTGTCGGGACCCGTGTTGTGTTTAATAGCACCTGTGGCTGCTGCTAATCATGATTTTAATGACTTTTACTGGAGGTCTACTCCCGTCCCGCCCCCTTCCGCCACTTTCAACTGCACATTGGGCGAAATTGGCGTTTTTCGGCCCCCAAGTAATTTCTTAACATCATCAACATTTTTTATTATCATATTCTAAAAAGAAATGTCCATCCTACACAAAAATATTTAAACAAATTTGTTTTTCTTAATTCAAATCCTTTCGCAGAGACGGGGAAGGGACTGAAGACGTGATCCAACTAAAAAACAAATACAAACTAATTTCGACTATAGTCTAATTTACGCACATGCAAAATTTCAAGTCTATAACAATATGTCTAGAATTTATCTGATATTTTTTTCAGTGTCTGATAGGCAGGGAGTTTAAAAAGGGGAGTCCACTTAAAGCAAATCCTGACTTTACGTTAGTCTAACGAACTTTCATTCGAAATTTCAAGTCTCTAGCTTAATACTCAGAGTTTTTGCCACAAAAATCGAAAAGTCGCCCATAGTGCGCTTTTCAGCCACCTGGGAACTTCTTGGTCTGCGCTTTGAGTGGGATCGGGACTTTTGCTGAAAGCTTTATCAACCAGTGCTTGGGCTTCCCTCGCGAAAAAGGTTGCAATTAATGTTTTAAATGCTTTAAAACTTGCCCAGCTTGTTGATGTTGTTGTAACTAAAGCAAAGAAATTATTATTTAGCCACTGGCTTAAAAAAAGAAAAGAAAAAAAAGAAAAAACTTGGTGTTGATTGAGTGCTAAGCACACATTTGAGTTTGGCTAAAAGTTCAGGCTCTTCATCCGATAAAAACAACTTAATACCAAGTAAACTGAAAAACAATCAAAGAACCAAAAGAACAACCGAATAATCAATAAAATCTTAATCAAATCTGCTTGTTAATAAATTTGTAAAAAGTCTGTAACAAAAAGTAGAATTCATCATCGATATTTTGGTTTGTCATTTATATTTCTGAACACCTTTAGAACAATTAAAACTTATTTTGTCTGGTAATTTAAGCCTCAACATTCCTTCCACGTGGAAACTAAGCAAGTCATGAGAAAAAACTTCTTTCATGGTTCCTAAAATTTTATAACTTCAAATTTCTTTTATTTTCGTCGTGAATTTGAATAAAAAGTTAAATAACTTTTAAAGTTTTAATTAGTTGCTGAATGATTTGACGGTAATAAGTGAATATAATGAGTATAATGAATAGACTCTACTGATGCTGTCAAATTGAAAGTGGGAGATAACTGGGATAACTGGGCTCGGTTTAAGCATAGAGCTTAAAATACAGATAGAGACAGAATAAAGCTTTAAAGAGAGAGAGAAAGAAAAAGAATCATTTCTGACAAAGAAAGACGGATGAAAATAGTCCACGGACCGTAACGATTATAATTTTTAAAATATAAATTATTAAATAAAAGTTATTTGTATAATTAAATTTCAATTTTTATTTAAAAATTATAATTTAGCTCTTATTTTTAATTTTTATTTTAGCAATTGAAAATAAAAGTTATTTTTCAATTTTTATCCTAAGAATTGAAAGTAAAAATTATTTTTCAATTTTTATTATAAATAAACACTATTTTTAAATTTTTATTATAAATAAACACTATTTTTCAATTTTTTTTATAAAAATTGAAAAATAAAAATTATTCTTCAATTTTTATTATGAAAGTTGCAAAATAAAAATTGACTGTAAATGTCTTTTGAATTGATTCGAAGCGAACCACCCCCTTGTGAATGAAATACCCCTTCCAGTTCAAAAAACATTTGCATTATATTTTTATTTTGCATCTTTTATAATAAAAATTGAAGAATAATTTTTAATTTCTCAACTTTTATAATAAAAATTGAAGGATAATTTTTATTTTCAATTTATATAATAAAAATTGAAAAATAATTTTTATTTTCAATTGCTAAATTAAAAATTTAAAAATAATTTTTATTTTCAATTTTTATAATAACTTTTATTTTTGATTTTTATAATAAAAATTGAAAAATAACTTTTATTCTATAATTTTTAAATAAAAATTGAAAATAAAAGTTAATCCAGTTTCTCATAACTCTTATTTTCGGTCCCTGAAATAGACATAAGGAGAAAGTTGGAGAGAAAAAGATAGAAAAGAATAGTGGATGAATTAGAGAAAAAGTAAATATAAATAAGGGGAGATCGAAATAGAGGAAAAGATATGAGTAGAATAGTGTGGGAAGCAAAGAGAGGATGGAGAAAAGAAAAGGGATCCGAATTAAAATATAGCGAAATAACAGAATAATGCAGAGAACTGAAGGAATTCTTCAGTCCAATGAAATACTTTGACATTTGCATAGTCCCAGCCGAGGCTTGGATCAGAATACGCTCTATTTGGGGACTCTAATTATGTTTATTGTTCAGCATTTGGCATATGGAGAACAACAACAATGTCGAAAAGCAGAGTTATTAAAAGGAAGGGAAAGATGCGTTCAATGGGCCATCGCCATCGCCTATCGGATGACAACGCTCAGATTGCGATTGCCAAACATTTGGATTTGGATTTGGGCTCGTTCCTGGAAGCCTCGAGTCGCGTCGCGTCGCGTCTCAGTCCACAGCTGGCCTTGGGTAATATAATCGCCCAAATTCGACACCACAGCAAACAGACAAAATATATTTCACTTCAATAATTTCATTGTGATGCCACCTCGATGGTGATGGTGATGTTGATGGCCAGTGATTGGCCAGGAGCAAGAGGAAGAGGAAGAGTATGAGCCGTGTTGAATTTTGGTTTTGGTTACGATTTCGATTTTGGCCGCCCAATGACGTAGTTGGTAGACGTAAGCGCAGCCCATGGGCTCTGTCAATATTGGCACAACACTTTGTTTACTCTCTCACGACGACGGCGGCAAAAAAGCAGAGAAAGAAGAAAGAAAATACACACTCACACACACACACAAACACACATACGCATACGCATACGCATACACGCACAATGTACAAACATTCTTACACAGAGAGAAATATGTTAAATCGACAACATATTGAATTTAGATTTACTGCCGTGAAACAGGAAGAAGCCCGAATTGAATGGAAGCCGAAGGGAGAGTGGGAAGTGTAGGGAAGAGGAGGAGAGAGGCAAGAGAAGACTCAAGCGGCGGTTGGCAGCGGAGAGAAGTGTAAACACACTGGCTGGAAGAAAACAGCGCCCAGTTCGTTGACATCTGCTGGCAAAAATGAAAAGATAACAAATGAGAGACGCCCGGTCGCGTACCTTGCCACCTTGAACTATGGGCGATTTGACCACTTTTTGTGACATTAGTTCACGTTTTGCAAGTTTGAAAGTTTACGAGTTTTTAATGCTAGCACATACTGTAATAACAATATCAAGCTCTTATCTTACATACCAGAAATGTTAACATGACAGTAAAATGTTGAAATAACAGCTGTTAAAGTCATCTGTTGGAATCGATGAAAGTGCAAAGTTGCATTGCATTTTGTAAATACTATTTGTTCGCTTAAAAACCTAAACTTGTTTACAACGAATGTTTAAAAAAATTACAGGCGGGGTTAGTAACATGCTCACATTGTCAATATACTTCTTAGGGTAGGAATAACACTACAAATGCCATAAAAATTGGTCAAATGTTCCATAGTGCCTTGCCACCTTGCCACACACACTCACACACATAGAGCGTTATCGTGGCGCGGCAACTTATGTAAATGTATTCAGGCGGCGTGGGGCAATTACGGGCCCAACAATAATCACAAGGCAGGCGACGATGTTGCAACATTAATGCGTTCCCGTTGCGCCCCCAATAATGAAAAGAAAGCAACAGCTCAAAAAAAGCATAGCAGGTTTTTCCCTTTGATGGCAGCAGCGAAGCGAACCTGGAACAACATGCAGCAAGAGGCAAGGGGCAAGGGGCAAGTTGAAGGTGGCAAGCATCCAGCAGCGACAAGCGATGAAATATTGGACAAACAATGCCAGTCATTCTTTAACTGCTGCTGTTGCTGCTTCTCTCTCTCTCTCTCTATCCCTCTCCCTCTTTTACTCCTTCTCTGCTTCCTCTTTCTTGCCGCGCTGCGGTCTGTTCGTGCAACAGGTTGTCACACACACAACTCCTTGCTTTAACCGCACTCTCATGTCCTCGGGGCATGTGGCTTTGCCTCTTAACCTGTTCCGAGAAACTAAACTTAACGAAAACAGCAGACTTTTAAGCGTCAGGAGATTTGAGAAGCAAATGTTGAAACTTGTACCTAAACTAGACAAAAACTGTTTAAGCTTTCGAGCTCTTTAACCACAGCAATGTTAGCCAGACTTTTTAACAGGAGTAGCATTTATTGGTATTCATTCGAATATTTTTAAGCAATTACAAAAAGCGTACAATTTTGGAATCGATATCACAAAAAACGAAAACACGATGACGAGAACACCTATCAACTTGAAAAGCGTTCTCTAATAAAAGCCATCATCTTTGTTAAATGAGGTCTATGAGTTAATTAAAATAAAGCCTAAAAAATTTTTCTGCATAAATATGAATACTTAGTTATACTATTTTTATATGAATTCTGCTGTCAACGGGATAAACAAATATAATAAAATTCATGGATTTTTAAACTGAAAAATAGTGCGAATAATAGTTTTCAGTTTGCATTTTTTTATCTAGTTAATCTCTCTAAGCAAATCTAATTATAGATTTTTAAAATTTGCATCTCACCCTCCTAAGAAGTAGCTACATTATCTGATCACTGCTAAAAATTATTTGTTTATTTACTCAAGAAGTTTAAATAGGGGCTTCACATTCATTCAACAAATAACTTGATAACTTATTGAGCAGCTTTAACTCAAGTCTGATTTTGTCTTCTGATGATTTCCCCTTTGGACTTCCATTCGATTGCAATTTCCTGGACAGGAAACCGGAAAATAACGGATATCTTTACATATGCCAAAACAGAGATACGTTGTCAAATATTTTAGAACGGCATTACGAATGCAAATATTTTGTTACGTTTGTCAATGATTATGCAAATGTAAGCAAAATAATATCGCAAACAGATCTGAATCGATTTGCATTGATTTACAGCAGGTTGTCTAACGTCCTTTGTCTTCGTCCTGTCTTTTGTTTGGCATTCAAAATGGTCAGGTCTTTAAATAATAATTGATACTTCTTCAACAATACACACTGAAATTCGATCCGCCGAGCAGGTCAGATAAATATGTACTATATGTATGAGTATACATCTCTTTATATGAAAAGTATGCAAGTATTTAGTTGTGGAACTGTTGACTAATGTCTGCAATTAATTACAGTCTATTCGCGCTTGTTTGTGGCTGCACAAGTCCACACCTGAGCGTAATTAGGACACCTGCCGTGGCGGGACAACAGTGCGATTGTGGTTGTTGGAGGGTCGAGGGGAATGGAGAGCACTGAACTCGAGCGGCACAAAGCAGAACATTTATAATTCATAATTGTTGGGTGCGCATAATTAACACATCATTAGACAATTTTTCCCTCTGTGTTTCTCTCTTGTATATGCTTCTCTCTGTGTGTGTGAAGTCTCTTTGAGCCTCAATATTGTTGGCAACTCAATCAAATGCAGAGCACAGAAACTGTAAGCCACATACGAGTTTGAAATGACAAGTCTGCATTGATTTAACTATGGAGTGAATCACAGTTTCAGTGAATGGCTCAATGGTCAACTAGTTCCATTAAGATCTATTACTAAATAATGAAAGCGAAAGCCCAACAGAAAGCAAATTTTATTCTCGATAAGCAATTAAGCAAACTAAGAACATCCTTATGAAAATAATCAAATTCTAACGAAACATACTTAATATTTCCCTCTGAAAATAAAAAAGGGAGTGTAAACTGAAAACAAGAGATTGAGAAAGCATTCTTAACTCGCATGCTGAGAATGTGTTTGCGCCTAACCTAAAAATTGAGCCTGGACATAGAAAAGTAGCTAATTCTAAGCTAAGAGTGCAGAGGAGAATTTTAAACATTTCAAAGATTTACTTTCCTAATATTATAAGGAATAGTAAGACAAATAGTTTACAATGCCAAAGAGTGAACACAAGAAGAGCAGTTCCATTGATAATGCGGTGGCCTTAAAACCCCATTTAAAGCACTTTCACATTGCTTTTTGTCTCGTAAAATACGCATACGCACTGTTTGCCTGTCAGACTTTTTATACGTATGTATGTTATGTATGCACGGATTTTTTCCAGCAAATTGATGGGATCAACGATTGAATTAATCAATTCGGTCAGCAAATGTTTAATAAATAAACATGTGTAGGGTAGGCTCGACTGGCAGATACCCAGTGAATGGAATTCGAATTATTAAAAGTACATTAGTAGACATATTATACTTAGGCTCGACTGGCAGATACTCAGTGAATGAAAACCCACGAATATGCATAGGAAATCGGTAGATAAGAACGAATAATAAAATTTAGCGAATTGTGTTAACAGCGCTTGCCAATCTAACATGCACATACCTTTTGAAGGGTAAAATTTTTATTTGAATTGCTCTAACAATTATGGTTTTATTGTACACCTTTTCCTACTATTTGTACAGGGTATACAATGGGAATTCTTTTTATATGGCGTTCGTTTCTCACTGCTGTGAATGTATCAATCAATTTTATTTAATCATTTATTTAATCAAATTTACTGATTATGCAAACACATATGCACACTCACACACCTAATAGAAGAGCACACCTCGTGATGTATATCAAATATCATATATCATATAGATGTATATTTATGCTTACATTGATATGCGCATTTCTTGGTTCGGCGGCGTCTGTCAGACGGTGGAAGGCAAGGGAGTGGGGGGGGGGGAGGGGGGGGGGGCGGCACACGCCCATTAAACGCCCACGCAGATGGGCACGCACACACAAATCAAATATAATAAAGTGCTTGCTTCTTGTTCGCCCTTTTTCGCCCTTCTACTTCATATTTTTTTGGATATATCGATAGCAGCGAACACTTTTAGCTTGTTCTCGTTCTCTGCCTCGTTCTTTTATTGTTTTTGTTGTTGAGACCCTTTATTGGTACCTTTATCGCCAGCAGTTGTTTCGTCACCTAAAAAATGTCCTTTAAATACTTGCACTTGGTTTTGTTTCGTGTTTGATTATCGTGTTTCTTGCCAGCCCCAAAAAGTATGCTACAATTTTCCACAACAATTCATCTCCTTTTAAACAATTAAGTGCTCAGTTCTTGAGGAGACAGCAATTGTTTATCTGCTGTCACATAAATAAATACTAATTAAATTGTCATATGAATAAATCGTTTGCCATGGCAACTGAGTAAATTGTCGAGAGTGCAGTGTACACTGCACAATGCACTTTCTGCATTCTGAACTGATGGCTTGTCAACAGAGTTAATTTATTGACGATGTCCCCTGCTTACGAGCGTGTGATTTATGCCCTTGCAAAGCCCAATGCTTTTTAAACGGTTTAAGGCTCTTGATGCCATTAATTTCGTAGCATAGAGTACAAAGAAAGAAAAAATCCATTCTAGAATTCCAGCTCAAATTTCTTGATTATTGATTCGGGATATTATTGTTAATTTAACTCAGTATTAAAAGAGTCAAAAAGCCTAAGATTGCTCCGAAAGTAATTGAAAATCGTGCTTGAACACTTGGTTTTATACTCGATTTAGGAAATTCCGAGATAGCCAAACATTTTACAGCGCCTGGGATTGATTTTATACTGGAATCCCGGTTTTTTTTTTCTGTGTAGATGCATGTAAATGAGCTTAATTAATTGCAATTGATTTGACAGCAAGGTTGCGGGCTTAAGTCTTATTATGTCGCTATTGAGTGATTATTAAGCGACAAGAGGGATGAGTGAGAGAGAGAGAGCGACAGATAAAATGCTAGACAACAGAGAGAACCGAGATTAACCCCAAGCAGGCAGCACTAAACACATTTTTAGTGCCAAAAGCAAAGCCCAGTGACAGTAAACAATAACCAACTATTGCTGTTGTCTTGGCTGTCTTGGCTGTCTGCCAAGCTGTTACCAAGCTGTTACCAAGCAAGCTAACGTCTGTCTCTTGCCGCGCATCGGGGCGTATGTGTAACATTTGTCGCAAGGCTCGCTGAATGTTTTAGTGGCTGTGGCTGTGGCTGTGACGTGGGGAGCAAAGGAAATGAATAACAAAAGCCGCTAGCCGGAGAGCACCTAAACACACACACACACACCGCACTGAGATATAGACGTTACGTATACGCCACATGGTTGCCGCTTGTCGCTTTGTCGCCTTGACGCGACGCGCAATGAATACTCATTAAAAAGTAGCGGCAAAACGGGTCGCCAGCTGCCAATGCACAGCTAAACGTACACTCAGAGAAAAATCAAATACGTTTGAGCTTGAATCAAAAATTGCCTGTGTAATTTTCAATTAAAGAGCGTTATTCGGATTTAAAACAATTGTTTTGATCAGGATTTAGCTTGATTACATTTAAGAAACAAAACAGTCTTAGCTTAATGTACAATTTTTTGATTTTGGATCTTTGACCTTTTTTAGAGGCTTTCAAGAACGATTCGCTCTTAACAAGAACATAACAGACCAAACCGTTCTTAAAATATTCTTGAACGAAATGGAATCAATTTAAGAATTTGTTTAATGTAAAACGACTCAGTGTGTATTTTCTGAGTGTACATTAGTTTTATCACAGCCTCCACTCTCTCTCTTTCTCTCTGCCACGGTTGCCCTCTCTTTCGCTGGCTTTGTCTTGTCGTTATCTCACCGTGCTGACCTTGTGGCCGTGTCAACGCTGCGTATACGTAATATGCGACAGGGAGAACTTTCATTGATTTTGTGCAGGTGTCTGTCATATTTATGACCCCCTCTCCTCAGCGCTCTATCAAAAAAGTTATAGTTATCTCAGCTATAATTTGCCGTGCCACATTCAGCGCCTCGTTGCACTTTCGGGCTCGTGGGGAACGCATTTTAATTTGTTTCCATAAACTTGAGCTCATAACTTGCCGGCTTGCTTTTTATCAAAGTTATTAAGCTCCACATAAAACCAAGCTATGCATGTGTGTGTACAAGTGTGTGTGCAAGTGTGTATGTGTGTGTGTGCTGTAACTAAAACGTAATAAAGCATAAAAACTTTTCTGCAAGTTTTTCCCAGTTGGCATTTTGATTAAGACATACTAGTTGATGATATTTATGATGACGAACATGTTAATGATGATGATGTAAATGTTGATGATGTTTCCGTAAGTTATGGCCATCGCAGTGGTAACTTGACTCTGACGAACAGTCCCAAAAAAACAAATCAAAGCTGATAACAGTTTACAAAGAGTCCATTCAAAAGTGATTCATTTGAATTTTAATGAATACAACTTGACAAATTTATCAGTGAGCTCGTTGTCAAGGAACAAGGCAACTCATTAAAAAAATACAAAAAAGTAAAAAAAGCAGCCAACAAAATATTTATATGAAACTCAAATAGAAAGTTGGGAAAACAAATGAAGCAAAAAAAAAGTGAGTAACTGTCTGGCAGGCAAGTAATGAGTATTGCGGGTATTCGTACTATTATGGCTTGAACAATGTCAAGCAGCTCAAGTAAAACAAACATCAAATATTCTCTCTCTCTGTTTCTCACACACACACAGTGGCCACTAACATGTGTGTGAGTGTTTGTAGGTTGGTAAAGTTTTATGAGGCTGGCTTCAATTATTTTTTGTAGTTGTTGCGGGGACAAGCCCCAAAACAGTAAAAACGTTACAATTTTCGGCTTATTTTTACTTTATTTATTTATTTATTTATTTTTCCTGTGCGACCACTCCCTCTTAGGCCAACACATACACAGACACACACACACACAGAGTGAGCCAAAGACTGTCAATTAGCCACGCCAATTAGTTGCAGCATTATTATTTTTCACAATTAAACGACAGAGACAGCGCCATATTGAATAAGAGCATGAAAGAAAGAGAGCAGAGAGTGGGAGTTGAGGGTTGGCTGCGTCTTCTCTCGTTTCTTGATTGTGCCCTGTGCCGTTAACTTGTATTGGGCATTGTAAAACGTTATGTGCCTGGCTTATTAAAAGCAGCAGCATCATGCCTCAATTTGCATACGAGTCGCATTCAACAACAGCAGCAGCAGCAGTAATAACAGCAACAACAACAACAGTAACAAAATGCGAATATCATGTGAATAACACACACACAGAGTCAGAGTTACAGTTACAACACGCATGGCGTATACGCAATATACACATTGTGACTGACTGTGATTTCGTTATTCGTTTCATTTCTTTTCTTCTGCCATCTTCAATTCAGTCTGTCTATACTATATACCTGTCTCCCCACATATCTCTCTCTGTCTATCTGCCTGTCTGTTATCCTTGCTCGTTTCGCATGCTTATTGTTGTTACTTTTTTTGCAATTGGGCGACATTTGTTGCGTGTCGCGGTCGCAGGTGAAACTAGCGACATTTTTTTACCATCCACTTTGTTCCCCTGTGGTCGCTAGGCAGCAAAAACTGCAACTAAAATGTAAATCTAAATGTTTTTTTTTTTTTTTGCACAGCCACCACAGGTTATTGTTATCGATAACATGATAACGTTGAGAAAATTAAAGAGAAATTCATGTATTTTATGGATTTTTAAAGCTGAAAGTCAAAAGAACTAAAAAATTCTTAGCTAAGATATTGGATTTCTTTTCCTATTCCTAGAAACTGCAGCTGAAAGGAAGGATTTTTGTTTGACATATATTTAATTAAATTTATGAGTTCTAAAACTGAAACAGATTTTGGGAAATATTTGGACAACTCTTAACCGTGAACTCAAATCAGCTTTCCTTGCTTTAATAGACTACTAAATTAAATACTTGTTTACTGTCTTGTTGTAATTACTGTCTTGCGTTACTCTCTGACTTTATTTGTCCGTTATGGTACAGTCTTGTTGGCCATTAAAAGTGTTTTGAACTTGGTGTAAAAGTTAGCTTGTCTGCCATGCAGATTTCATTGTTATCCCGATCCATTATTTGCATTCAAATAGCCCCTACTTTATGTGGACCACCTGCAGATAGTCGATGCCCCTGCCTCAAGTGGTGGCAAGTGTTGACTAAGCTGGACTTCCAGCGAAACGCATACATTACGTATACGCAATGTAAGCGCGCTGCAGGTAACTCGCATATTTAGTAATTTATTGCGTCTTTGCGGTTATTTTCATGTTTATTTTGTTCACTTCTTATGCATTCCCATTTTCCCTCTCCCATCTCTCTCTGTCTACTTATATCCGTCTCGCTCTGTCGTTTACTGCGCTCGATGCCATTTCCAATTGCCACTCACATTACATTTGTACAGCAACAGAAAAGAATAGAAGTAATAATAAAGCTAATGTTGAAGTGGCAACACGCGCCGCAGAATTTGGTTCACTTTAAGCCAAGTCCGGACAACGCTGAGAATGAGATAGATTGAGTTAGAGCGAGAGCGCAAACAGACAATAAACATAAATATGAAAATTCTTGAAAAATAATTTTTTATTATGTTGCAACAAAAAAAGAGATGGGGAGTGAAGCTGAGATTTGCATTGCGCATTGCGCATTTGGAATTTGACTTCACTTGAATTCATGTTGTGCCATATAAAAATTAATGAACTTTAAGAACAGCACGAACACCACCAGCACCACCAGCACAACGTCTTTGATTGTCTGCGGGGTTGAAATGGCATTTTAGCTGCTACATAAGCCAGATGAGCAGCTCGAATTACGCTAATACAAGTGGCCAAGACCAACTACACTTAGAAAAATATGCCAGCCTTAAATGAACTTTGTCCCTATGTAGTTGAATTTATAGCGTTTCGATTGTTGTGACTTTTATTCTTAAATTAAATTTGAAACAATCCTAAATTAAAATTCTCGACTGACCGATCTTAAAATATAAATACCTGTGTACTTTAACAAGTAAATCTTAAAAATCAAATGAACATAAATATGTTAATACTTTGAGCTAAAAAGAAGTTCATTTTGGAATTTGTTCAAGTTTTTTATTTAAGTTTCCGGAATTGCGAAAAGCGAACTTGAAATAAGATTTGAAATTCCGAACTTAGTCAGGTTTTGAGAACGCTTTTACTTGAACATCCTCCGTTTATGTACACAAATCTTGATTTTTTTCCGAGTGTACGATAACAATGAGGAAAAACAATTTTGAGGAAATAGTTGCTTGGGGCAGAAGCTGCGAGTAAAATGCACTTGAAGTTGCTTTGCAAAGCAAACCAGCTGAAAAATTACGCGAAGCGTTTGTTAAATGAGCGTGTGACCGACACAGGAAAGTAAACTAAACTAAACCGAACTGAACTGAACTAAAGCAAAGTTGCAACAACTGGGGCAGCAACAAATAAATGTGCAGCCACTGCAGTGGCAATCGTAAACTGTAAAATGTGGCAACAAAAAGCAATTCACGTTGATTGGCAGCAAAGATAAAGTCAAGTCTATAAGGCATTCTCTCGATTCGCGAGCTGTGCTCAATGGTATGTTACACATTCAGCCATTCTTCTGTCTCTCTTTCTCTAACTTCTTGTTTATCCCTCCCTTTGTCCAATTGTCTCTTTCTCCATTTGGCTAAGCTGCTTGCACTAAAAATCAATTGATTCGTTTGCAAAAAGCTTTGAAAGTAATAACAACAAGCAGTCGATTTGACAGCTTCACAATCTGACAGTCTCTCTCTCTCTCTCGCTCGCTCTGGCTCTTTTTCTCGCTTTCTCTCTTTGTCTCTGGCAATTGAACAAATTCTAGTTAAATTGAACAACATAAAAATATGTAAATTTTTGGTGTGTCTAACAACGGCATAAAATGTTTTGCTTTTATAAAAGAGATACACACACACACACACACTCATACACACACACATACACACGCACTGAAACAAGTGGTGCGTAAAACTGATGACGCGACACGTTGACAATCGACAATGGCAACAACAACAACAAGAGTTACAGCAACAACAACAACAACAACGGCCTTAGGCCGCCATTAGAATGTGCGTCAGCGACATCTAAAACATGTCAGTAGGCGGCTGTAATCGGCTGTGCTTGACTGCAAGTTACTCTCTAATTGACACAACATTGCGTATGCGTGATATTTGTCGAGCTCATTTACAGTTGTCGTCAATCGAAAGTGTAAAGAAGTTACAAGATTCAGAAATGTATTCCTTTGACTATTGTATGCATTTGATCAACTGTTAATACTTTGTAGTTAAATCGTTACTAGTTTGAATAGTTTTTTTTTTTTGATTATTGATATTTATACCTTAATATGGCTTAATAACCCTTAATAATAAAAGACTACTTAGTACGTCCTATATTATATTATTTATCTTTAATTGTCATACAGTTTTTCTGGATAAATGAGTTTGAATATTTTTATTTTTTGCTCTGAATTGTGAAGTAGATTTTAAGGAATTATTTTCCTTCTTGAGTTGAGAAACTATTTTCATTAGAGAATTAAAGAATTTGTGCCTTTACTATTCCTAATGAATTGCCAGTTTCCTTCACTTAAGGCAAAGCTAAGATTGACCTTAATCTGAGACTTTGCCAAATGTGGGAGTCAACATTAAGAATAGACATGTTAATTTGAGTCTGAGCGGCAAAAAGTGATTTGTGTGATAGCCGTGTCCAGGGACTTGGCCTGAACTCATTTCAATGCATCTTTGAGTCATCCAGCTTGTGGTTGGCCACATTAATGCAAAAAGGCGAAGACGAAATGCAATTGCTTAGTTGGCTTTTAGCAAGACGACTTTTGGTCGCTTCATCTGGTTACTTCAAAGAACGAAAATCCTTTTTTATTTTTATTCTTGCTTCAAGTCTGTATGGCTTAAGTATAAGTATAACGTGTATTTGCCTGGCCTAAACGAACGCCGCCCAGTTTGGCCAAGACAGATGCTAACTGGGGCACGCCCAGCAACTTAATCAAAGGCAGGCCGCTGTCGAAAACAACATGGAGGACAAGTGTGGGAACAATACTACGAGTGGGAGAAGAAATAAATACAAATACCGATGCGACCAGGACAGTTAACACCTTCCGGGGCAAGGGTAAAAGGGGTGTGTGCTCTCGTTGATTAGGGGGTCGAGGGGTTGAGGGGTTGAGGGGTCGACCCAGTTGGCATCTCATTTATCAAGTGGCAAACAAACAAACGCGCGCCCATTGTTATTATTGGCATTATTGCGAAATAAACGATGGTGCATAGCGCAGAGAGAATAGAAGAACAATAGAAAGGGGTGAATGAGGGAGAAGGGGTGAAAGAGGCGAAGAGGAAGAGGAAGACAGCGCTGCTGATGGTAATGGAGCTCAGATACAAATTGCTCAATTCTAAATTGTGCTCTTGTGTAATTTGCCACACTTCACACACACATACGCACACACAGACATACACTCAGAAAAAAAGGAAGATTTTCATACTTGAGCATTGGAATTTCAGAAACTGAGAGCAAAAATCTTGAAAATAACTAAATTGAATGCACAGCAATCTTAAATTTAAATAACAAATGCTTGGTATAAAAAACTCTGTTGTCTTTGTAGGTGTATCAAACAAACTCCCAGATTTGTGTTTGGCTAGGCAATATACTATATGTTCTGTCTAAGTTTGGCTAAAATACGATTATTATCATCATATATATTACATGTCATAAGAACGGACACTCGAAATTTTTTATTTAAGATCGCTCCATACTTTAGTAAAGGATAATAGTTCACAATGACCTTAAAATTTCAAAAGCAAAATGGCTTATATGTCATTGGAAGTTGGCATATTTTTCTGAGTGTAGACAAACACACAGACACAGAAACGGATCCACCTTTGGCAGATTGATGTTAGCGTGACCAAAAGCCTTTGCCAACTGCCGAAACTAAAAATGTTGATTGTTATGGCAGCCACACAAATAAATTATCCAACAAGGATACTTTTCACACTCACACTCACACACAAACACATACTAAGGACTCATCACAAGGGGACTTCACAGCCATCAATTTATTCCAGAAATATTCGTGATTTCGTAATTGCCGACACCAAAAATATTAGCAGGGACAGTGGGACAAAGCTGGGGATGAAAAGGATAGTGGAACAGTCGGACAGTGGGACAGTCTGCTGGCTGGACACATTTAAAATGAATAAATTAAGTATATTATTTGCGAAAGTATTTGCTTTTTTGGACGCTTTCATTTTGTTTATTTTGCTGTGCACATAAAACATTAAGCATACGCCCCGTATACGATGTGTATGTGTGTGTGTGTGTGTGTGCCGCCGTCTTTACATCAATTGAGACATTTAACAAAAGGCCGTCGCTGCCGTTTACCTTTTTCTTCTTTATTCTTTTTATTTTATATTTTTGTGTTTTTCTTCTGCCTCAGCTGTGCGTGTGTAATGAATGTATAACACGCTCTCCAACCATTTGCGAGTCGCACAGTGGTCTCAAGTCCCTTTAATTGTAAATAAAATTAAATTAAAAACATATGGTCTTGCAATTAAATTTTAATCAAGGCTGGCAGCAACCGGATCATGAACCGAACCATTGGATTTATTTTCAAAAAAACAATTATACAACTTTTTTAGTTTTAAAAAAAAACAGCAAGTATTTCCGATTAAATCATTAAATATTTGATCCATAACTCGAACTTCTATAACTCGAATTTCTCTGTAGCTCGAGCTAAATGAGTGGCAGTGAAATTAATTAACTTAAGAAAAAGAGCTCTATAAGTCCAATATTTCCATAACTCGAACCTCTTTGGATAATGGTGATTCGAGTAAGGGAACTTCGACTGTATTTTCAAAATTTAAATCTGTGAATTCAAAAATTAAATTGGTTTTAAATATCATATAAAAATTTTAGAAATTAAAATATTTTTGTAAATTAGGTTACCGAACCGAACCTGAATCTTGCTTCAAGGCTGAAACAACTGAATCGAACCTTTTTCTAAATGTTAACTTTTATTTATTAAGCTCACTGTGCTATGATTTTTCATTTCAAAACAGAGAAAAAAATAAAGGTTCGTTTTTGCATTTTAGTGCCCAATTTTCTATGCGCTGTTCATGCATATGCAAATACACATGTGTGCGCGTGTGTGTGAGTGTATGGTGAGTGTATGTGTGTGTTAAGCACTGACCAACTAAAGGGTCGCTCTCTTTGACTGAAACATCCCCCTCTCCCCCCCCCCCCCCCTGCAACTCCGCCTCTGCCCCTTTCAGCCGAACTACACTTAAACCATTTTTGTTTTATTTTATTTTTATACATCTTTTGTTGGTCAATTTCTTTGCTGCTCGTTCAACGCTCGTTTAGACATCGTTTTGTCATTTTGCTACAGCACTGACCCCTTGACCCCCCACGCCTCCCCTCCCACCTCCTACTATGTCATCCCTCCCCGCCTGCCTTGCGTGACCCCCAAGCAGCTGCTTAGTCATGTGGCAGGGGCAAGTGCTGGACGTGTGCCTTAAATGTCAAACCCTTTTCAAAAATCGTAGTCAGACAGGCTAACACAATTTGCAACCCCCCTCCGCCCATTTCACCCCACAGAGCCTATGCCCCTGTTCCCTGCTCCCTGCTCCCTGTTTCCTTCGCTGTTTCTTTCTCTGGGCTTCAGCTAGAAAGCAACACGCATCGTAAATTTTCAGCTCGTTTTAGCCGCAATTTTCATACGCACTGTATGTGCCCACATTCGTGTGTGTGTGTGTGTGTGTGTGAGGCTGATAAATAAAATTGTATTATTAACACATTTGAAATGCCAGGCAATGTTTGGTCAAACGTTGCTAATGCGAGTTGCAAGGCATTTGCCTATATCGAGTGTGTGTGTGTGTGTGCGTGTGTGTGTGTGTGTGTGTGTGCATGTTCGTGCAGGCGCCTAATATCCTTTCATTTGAAACTGTTTACATGTCAGCCTCGGCTGTCGGTCTGTTTGCCAAACTGCCCGTCAAATCGCAGAGTCTGCATATTAATCTTCAGCTCACACAGATTTGGACAGACGGACAGACAGCCCGAAAGACTGACAGACAGACAGATGGACAAGCAGGCGGACTGGATATGTTGTCATCACATCCAGATATTTGCCACGCCTACTAGCTGACAGTGCGTCACATCTTTCTATCTGCCCTGTTTGTCCATCTGTCTGTCTGTCGGTCTGTCTGTCTGCCAGTTCCAATATTATGCAGCGTCTTCTGAGACAGCTGAGACTGCAATTACTTTCATGTTAAGGCCAAGAACGAGATAAAACACATACACTCAGCAAAATTCAGAACGATTAGTTCTACAAAAAAAAAACCTAATTTAATCCCGTTTCATTCTTTTTTGAAAGTATGAATAATCGTTTAGCATTCAAAAATAAAAGCAGAACTCTTAAGTCAAGAAAAAAATATGTGTATAAATTAAAGACTATTTCGTTCGGTAAGAGATTCAAGCTTTCTCCCAGTGTACACATAGTAACACAAGTCAAGTCCCAAGTCAGTCGACTCGAGCAACCAATATTTAAAGTTCATGTGCCACCCAAAAGTGGCAGCTTCTCTTCAAGAATCAGAGCCCAAGAGCTCTTCAAACAGTCAATTGGCTCAAGCCAAACAACAACAGCAAAAGCTACTTGAATTGATTAATCTCCCAATCTCCCACAACGAGCTTTCGAAACGTTGTACAAAATGTACAGCACTTAAGAATCAGTGACGTCACTTAAATTCGAATATATCAAATCAAATCGCCAAATATTTACCTATCACTTGATCTTTACCAACTTTCAAGTTTACTAAAGATGGGATTTATCATGGATTGAATAGAGACTTATGGATATTTGACATGGAGTTAATGTTTTTAAATGAATTAAATGCTATTTTGTATAAGAATTGACCTTATGTACTTATTGTAGTGCTGGGTCATTGGATTTGATTCGCATACAGTCTTCATATATTCTGAAGACAAGCTTAAAACATAACAAAAGATTCTAATATCAGAGAGTTTAAACTCTAATTTAGCAATAATTTTATTTTTCTCCATAAAGTTTAGGTCGATTTGTAATGTGATTACCTACGCTTTATTGTTAAAAATGAAAAAATTGATATGATCAATAGATCAACTAAGTTTTTTAAGACAATATTGTCTTTTTAATTTCTAATTGCTAATTGTTGTGTCAAATCAAATGAAAATTTAAAATATCATGTGAGAACAGAAAAAGATAAATTAAGTTAAAAATTATCAATTAAAAAATAAGATGCATTTTAATAAGTATGAGTCTAATTTACATTTCTTATTATAATTACTCTTGCAATTATAATGTTCTGTGTAATTCTTGTATTCTTCAATTATAAATTGACTCATATCTTAGCGCTAGAAACGGCTATTATTAGATTGTTATTAGCTTATATCATATGTATGATATTAGTACTACAGATGACCCCAGAGTCCTGTTTAATTGACTCCTTCGATGTTGTACTAATGCCAGAGACGGCACTTGGCTGAAGAGGAGCATCTCAGGCAGTCAGACAAGGATTAAACCAAAGTTGCAGCTGCTGCTGTTTTCGTCCCCAAATGTCGTCGCATGTGACAAGCGACATGGCAAGTAACTAGCAAAGAGCAACAAGCAACTAGAGTCAGAGCAACGTTGGTGCAGTGCACTGACAATCAAGCAGCGAGTGGCGAGAGGAGACGGGGCGAGGACATGGGGGACATTGGCTAGGATCTAGGACTCAAAGCTAGAGCTGTTTGTATGCTCTTTGTTGCATGTTTGCCCAAATGTTCTCACATTGACCCTCATTCAAGCGAGGGTCGCGCATATTTATTGCCCTAAACAGGGCATGGGACACAACAGGCCAAAGCTTGTAGCAATTAGCAGCAGTAAGGATAACACAACAAGCAACAACAGCAACAACAGCAACAACAAAAGCAACAGGGGTTTGTCTGCCCCAATGCAAAACTGTTGACCTTACTTAAAATTTAATGAAACGAGCGCGAAAAGAGAACAAGAGAGAAAGCTGAAATTGAGCCGCGGCTTCAGCAATTTATTTGCGACGGCCCAAGCGAATTACAAATCGGGCAAACCTCCAGCTCTCAACATTTTAAAAGGACTCCGCAAAGGACATTACTCATCGTCAGCTGGAGTCGCCTGCAAGTGACAAAATTATGCTAAAATATAAAGAAGCAAAGGAAAAATAAAAGTGTGTAAGAAGCAAAAATTAAATGACCCAAAGGGTCGAGCTTGGAGTGTGAGTTGTGTGTGCTTCGATTTAAATGAATGTCCCACGCCTTATCAGCTCCCAGCCAGCCAGACAGACGGACAGACAGACAGTTGGAGAGACGTTCAACCGGGCGTATGCGTGATAAACGAGAGACTAAATTCTAAACAAAGCACGCCTAATTAAGTGCAAATCAATAGCATAAATATAAAATAAACATAAATGAATCAATTGTTATTTTCAATTACAATACACAATATTCTCCGAACTCATGCTAAATAATATTCGTTTATCTTTGTTCCGTTGCAGGACCTTGCGGCCCAAGGACAATGTACTAGCAAAATGTGAGTGTCCTTTCGGAAAGAAAAACAAATCAAAGTTATATTTAATTGCCCGAGGACTTTGGTTTGATTCCAAATTGAATTATGGCAATTCGGTTGTGCGTTGTTAAAAGTTTAACTACTCTTGCTCTCTCTGTCGAACATCAAAAATCTGTAAGTCCTCAAGTCTCGGCAGATCCTTTTTGTGTGAGGAAGTTGTGTCGTAAAAACCAGAATTTGCTGCCGTTTCGATGTAATATTCATTACCCTGCCAGCACTTGTGAGCATGTCAATATCGACTCCAGAGTGTGGACTCAAGGACTCCGAGGACTCCGGGGGGGATATGAACTTCAGTTAAATAAAATATGACAAACAAAACAAGTCAAAATAAAGCGTGTTCATCGGCGGGATATCCTGGCATTAACACCAAAATTAACAGCATTATAAACAGAAAATAAACAGCTTGACAGTTTTGAGCGCTAGATGGCGCCAGTGCAGCCTTTCTGCCAGGAATGGGCTTTGATCTTTTTTTTCTCACTTTACCTTTATTTTTCCAATGTATACCCTTAGCAGTCGACAAAAACCACTGAAAACTTGTGACCTAATCAACAAATAAGTTTTTGAGTTAGCGATTTTTAATGGATTTTTAAGTAAATAATATGTTTTTTTTATACGAAACCAAAACCGGGATTTCGGGATAAAATTAATCCGATTCGGTTACAGAAGTTCAGCAAACCCGGATATTCCCTAATCAGTTTTCATTAGAATTAACTTTTTAAGACCTTTTTTTTTTGACTATTTTAATGTTGAATAGTTGCCATTTTATCTGCTTATTGTTTTAATTTAACAATGATATTCCAAATATATACTTAAAAAATACATGCTTAAATCAAGAATAATATACTTGAATTTTAGAATGATTTGTGTTTTCTGTGTGCTAGCTGCTCACTGATTTTTTCTGTTAATGAGCATTTGCCGAAGTGATTTATTTGTTTGTTCTTATATACATTTTTCAAGCAAACTAGCTTCTAAAGTCTCGGATCTGAACTGGACTGAAGCTGATCAAGACTCAACATTTTCTTTTAAATATATTACGGGGTATAACAAATTCAATTGCAACATTGAGTGGCAGCCAGAGGAGAGAGGGGAGAGCAAATACTTATTAGAAAGCAAAACGAAGTCACAAAATTAACAATCTTAAGCTGCACTCAAAGTTATTGTTTGTTGTTGTTGCCGCTGGTTGTAAATGTTGTTGTTGCTGCTGCTTGCTGGCCAATCGTAAATTGTGTGCTCGTATCTTGATTGGCATTTTGAATGCCACTTGGCTTGTCTCTCACAGCGCAGCGACAGGGGCAGAGGGTGTGGCGACAACAACAACAACAACAATAACAACAACAATTACAACAATGACATCGCTGGACAATGAACGGCATGACCTTTCCTGCTGTTGCTCTCAGCCTTCGACTCCAACTCTCGACCATCGACCATCGACTCTCGACTGTTGACGAGCTCTGCTTTTCGATTTTAAAATGCTTAACAAACAAGTGGCAAATGCTGAAATCACAAATAATAAGCAACAACAGCCAAGTTGGCTGACAATAAGCGTCGAAAAACAAGTTTATGTGCCACACGCGCCACAATCTGGCCGAGATTTGGTTGCCTTCTTATAGCACGAGCGGCTTCCATCTCGCTACCATTAAAAACTAACTTATTATTTGAGTAAGTGAGTAAGTAACTACTTACTTAGACAGACTATTGAGCTGGGGAATATCTCCAACATATGCAATTAGCCAGAGTTAAGAAGCAGCTGCTGCTTGTTTATAACTCCTTTGGGGCATGCAACCCGAGGGAGCAAACTTGGGAAGTCAATTCGTTGAGGTGACGCAGCATAAATGATAATTATAAAGTTAGGAGAGCAGCTGACTGAGACAGAGAGACAGAGAGCGCGATGGACAGCATAAAGTTAAGAGCTATTGAGATGAGAAAGTGTTTCGCAAATGGATTCCTAACTGAATAAAAGCAAAGCTATAAAGTCTAAACAGAAGAAGAAAATTGTGACAGTTCAAAACAAAAGAGAGCAACAGATGAAAAAGAGAGAGAGAGAGAGAAAAGTATTTAAGATGCGAAAAAGTTATAAAGACAGACTGAATATTTAATATTTTAGGTTTATTTTTTCTTTTTATTTTCAATTTTTAAAAGCCATTCAAATTTTACCCAAATTACTATCGGCAGTACTAATCAGTAAATTTGAGAGTCAATACTATCGATAGTTAATTTTTAATTTATATGTTAAGTATGAATATGAATAATATTTATTATTCATTCATTTATTCGTATTGTTTTAAAATTGAAATCTACAAAAAGCGATTCGTTTTCGCTCAGAAATGTCGATAGTACTGCAACATTGTGAGTTTATTGTGTGTTTTACGGTTAGTTCATTTGCCATAAATTATGAGCTGCCATTATTGCTGGCCCCAATTTGTGTGGTTGCCCCACCAGCAACCGCAGCCTGCAACCGGTAACTGGCTGCCTGTTGCGACCCAATCGATGTTGCCCCAACCTGCTGCTCGGCAATTACCATAGTTTTTGCCACAATAAAAGCATAAAGCATGAAGTGGGCTAGCATAAAGCATGCCAGCAAACCTGCCTCAAATCAGTGGTTTTCATGGGGCCCAGACTTGGTGGTGCTTGGCGGTGCAAATCCCTTTTTCTGACAAGTCCGGGCACTTTGCCAGCTGGCAATGAACTGACTCCGACTAGCAGCAACTCCTTTAACTTTTTAATGTAGGGGCAACTTTTATGTACGTCACTCGCCCATAAATTTGTGGTTGCGATGGTGGTGGGGGGTGGGGAGGAGAGGTGAAAACGAGAGGAAGCCAACTGATTACGTGCTGCACAAGGCAGTGCCAAATATGAAGAACAATGGCCGCAACAATGAGCCAGATTCCAGTCGGAAATGCGAGAAAATGGCCAGCGTAATCAGCATTGGAAAATGTGAATATATTACGTATGTTTTAAAGTTCCTTAATGCTTTTTGCGCTTTCATATTGTTTCAAGATAGCAATATATGTGTGTGTGTGAGTGTGTGTGTGTTTTTTTTTTTTTTTATATTTTTAATGAAACGTAGATAGTTAGTACATATAAGACAATATATAGATATAACAAGTAGTGGGTTAAAAGATAAACAATATAGAAAGGAAAGAAACGAAAAAGGGCTTCTTCCGCTCCCGCGGGATTGGGCTGTGGAGTTCTACTTCACGGGGCGGTTGAAGACATGCTAGACGCCTGGACCTAGTCGGCGATTCTGCTCCTCTCTCGGCGGCGCAGCTCCCTCATTATGGTTGCTGCCATCCGTCCCACGGCGCTCCAGTTCTCCTGATTTTGTAACATATGATCGACTATGTTGTCCGCCGTCAATTGGTGGCCGTCTGTCCTCATTCTTCTTCGTAGTGAATTGAATAAAGGACACTCAAAAAAGGCATGTTCGGCGTCATCCACCACTTCGCCTCGACAATGGTCGCAATATGGGCTGTCAGCGTGCTTAAAGCGGAAGAGATACGCTCTAAAGCAGCCATGCCCTGTCAACAGCTGACAGATGTAAAAATCGACTTGGCCATGGCGACGTTTAATCCAGGGTCGAATGTCACTTATTAGGCGTCGTGTCCAGCTTCCATTGACGGAGTTTAGCCACCTTGCTTGCCACTGCAAAACTGTGCCTTCCCGTTGGGCTCTGTTGCCTGCTATGCCGCTGGATCGTTCCTGTGCTAAGAGATCCAGTGGGATCATTCCGGCTACGACGAGTGCTGCCGCTTCGGAGACAGTGCGAAATGCACAAGTCAAATGAGGTAACCACTCCCGCTATGAGCTTTCTGCTTTGCTGCCTTGGACCTCTTGCATTTGCCATCATCCTGCTTATGGCATTGCTTGCGTGAGCTGCTTTGATGCTTGTAAGCTGCAGGTGGTCTTTGAAGTTTAGCCTGTGGTCTATCATTACGCCCAAATATTTGATTGATGGCTTGGTCACAACCGTTGTGGCACCTATGCGGATTGTTGGATTTTGCGGCTTTTTCCTGCTGCTTATTAGGACGGCTTCAGTTTTATGTTCCGCGAGACAGAGACCGTGATTTGTTAGCCATGTGATGATGGCGTCAACGGCGGCGCTACAGCTGTCAGTCGCATCAGCTAGCAGGTTTTTGACTGTGATCAGCGCAATGTCATCAGCAAAGCCAATGAGTTTGCATCCCTCTGGTAGATCAATGCGTAGAACTCCATCGTACATTATGTTCCACAGCAATGGGCCAAGAACAGAGCCTTGTGGAACTCCTCCCGATATCTGGTAGAGCTTTCTGCCATTTTCTGTCTCATACAGAAGAGTGCGATCCTTAAAGTAGCTTTGGATCAGCTGGATGAGGTATTTCGAGACTCCCAATCTACATAGAACCTGCAAGATTATGTCCCACTTGGCCGAATTGAAGGCATTTTTAACGTCTAGCGTACAGACCAGGCAATATTGTTTTTGTGCTCGTGTTCCTTCAATAGCACGGCTTGCTATGCCTACGAGCTCGCCGATAGCATCAGTCGTGCTTCGATGCTTTCGGAAGCCGTATTGGTGGTCAGAAAGGCCACAGAGGTTTACTACTTCACTCTCCAGGCGATTGCAAATTATCTTCTCCATGATCTTGCCCGTTGTGTCCAGCATGCAGAGTGGCCGGTATGACGATGGGTCCTCAGATTTTTTTCCTGGCTTGGGTATAAGCACAAGCTTTTGTTTCTTCCATCTGAGTGGTATTGTACGCTCCATGAGACACTTGTTAAACATGTTAACAAACACGTCAGTATGTGCAGCAATGATTGTCTTCAACACGGCGTTTGGAATCCCATCAGGACCTGGAGCTTTTCCTGGCTTGATTCTGGATGTTATTTCCAATACCTCGCTCGCAGTTGCTTGGACTACGTCATCTGAAGTGACCGGTAGATGCACTAGAGCACTTAATGGAGGTTGCTGGGGGAACAGGTGCCTCACAATAGATTCCAGTTTTGTTGCGCAGGTTGGCATTGGCTGCTTGTCGAGTTTGCCCATAACCATTCTGTAGGCTGCGCCAAACGGCTCAGCATCAGCTGCGTCACAAAGCTCCTGAAAGCATCGTGACTTGCTTTCAGTGATCTTCATTCGCAGTTTTTTGCGCTTGATTCTGAAGTCCGCCAGGTTGCTCTCGAAGGATGGTCTGCCCCTAGATCTCTGCACTCTTCGTTTAGCAGCACAGCAGTCAGCGCGAGCTTTAGCGATCTCTTCATTCCACCATGGAACTGGTTTGCGCCTGCTTCCTCCACTATACAATTTCGCCATTGATGCTTCGCACGCCATCCTGATGCAGTCGGCAATTCCTTGCGCACAGCTGTTTGCATCACCCGTTGCCGAAATGGTCTGCACATTGGAGAGAAGTACTGTTCTGTTCAAGGTGTTCACTTTGTAACCCACATGGCGAGCGGGCTGTATTCTTCTTGTGGTTAATCTGGAGCGTAGGTCCGTTATTACAGCGTTGTGGTCACTATTGGTATAAATATCGGAGACCTGCCAAGCAGCATCCCGAGCAAGTTCTGGGCTTGCAAAGGTTAGATCAATAATTGATTCACGACCTGCCATGCTGAATGTACTTTGCGATCCGTTGTTTAGCAGACAAACATTTAAATTTGCAAATGCGTCCGCAAGAATTAGACCTCGTTGGTTGTTTCGTTTGCTACCCCAATCCGTACACCATGCATTGAAATCTCCAGCAATTAGGATGGGAGATTTGCCCTGTGCGTCACCCACAACATCGTCAAGCGCAGATTTGAACTCCTGAATCGATACCCTGGGAGGCAGGTAGCAGCTGTAGATGAAAATGCCTCTTGTTTTGGTTCTCACAAACCATCGGTGCTGCAGTCTGTTGGTTAGTTGGCTTGGATGCTGGCCACAGCTCCAGATAGCTGCTCCGCCGTCGATACTCTGGTGCCAAACGCCATCGTGTTTTGCTTTGTAAGTGTCGCTCAGGACAGCGACATCGATGCTCCTTTCCTCGACTATTTTTGCCAGTAGGTCCTGGGCTGCACGGCAGTGGTTTATATTAAGCTGTAGTAACTTAATTTCTGCGGTTTCGAATGGCATCTAGATACCGCGGACACAGCTTACTCATTGTGCTGTGTGCCGTGTTCTTCTCTCCAGATCTTTTGCAGATTATGCAGGCAGCAGTCGAGCTGCAATCCTTCGCTGCGTGATTCTCTCCTCCACAGTTAAAGCAGAGCTTGGTGGCGTCGAACTTGCTTCTGCATCTTGATGCAATGTGGCCGAAGCTGAGACATTTAAAGCATCTTCGTGGTTCCACTTTAGCACGCAGGCGGCAGACTGCCCAACCAATTCTTAGTTTGCCAAGATTGAGAATGTGCTCGGCAATATCCTTGGGCAGGATCAGTGTGGCCGTCTGTGTGCCTTGGTAGGCCGGGCGAAGCTTAGGCGCAGCCTCAGAGCTTAGGTCGCAGTCGATGGCTTTAAAAACAGCTTCAAGGACGTCATCACTTGTTGTCCACTCAGCGATGTCGCGAATCTCAATTGTGACCTTGTCAGCGATGGCTTTGACTACTGCCTGATCGCCGATCGCTTCTTGGATAGCCTTTGTCAGCTTCCCTGTAGATTCGTCTGAGGCCTTGTTCATTCGCAGAAGAATCTCCCCTGCTGCTGTGCGACGAATTCCAGATACATTATCCTTGAATTCCTGGATCGATACCTCGCTGTGGACGGCTTTAAGGACTTGTGCATACGCATCCTTTTCTTTGCAACGTATCATTACCGCATCGGGTCTGCTGTTTTGATTTTTGGTCTGCTTTGTGCGTTTGCTGACTTTTTGCCATTTGGAACTTTCAGCTTTGGATGGGTGTTGCATGATGTTCGCATCAAGAGAACGGAGATTTCCATTTTCCTGTGTGCTGGGTATAGTGCGTTCCATATTCTGGGACATGTGAGACTCGTTGTTATGTTTAGCTGGTATTGGTGCCGCAGGAGGGGCGCAACTTGTCTTCTGGAGATGTACTGATTCACATTTGGTGCATCCTTTTGTGTGCTTAGCATCCTTAGAGTCCCTCTCCAGATAATCACTCACTTCTTCCTGGATTTCCTTCATCCGCTTCATCATCTTCTTCATTTCTAGGTTAATGTGCCGGATAGCAGGCTTCTTATCCTCAATCATATAAATAATTTCGCCAAGGATGCCACCAAGTTCCATCATAAGTTCACTGGGTGATGATGGTGATGGTGTTTTGGCGCTCTTGGGCTTCTTAGGGGGCGTTTTCCTTGTAATATTCGTGGGACTCTCTATTTCCCGGCCTCTTTTCGGTGTCTCATCTTTGTTGCCAGCATCAAAGACAAAGACTCCTTCGGCGATCCTCGGTGGCGCCGATGACGGGCCATGTGCACACGATGGCGGTGTTCGGGTCATCTTTTTCGATGTAGCAAACGCCTGCTCATCGATATGTTCTCCATTCCCACCTGCATTGCCAGCTGCTCTAGCGGCCAGGATGGGCACCGCCAGAGCAGTGTTTGTTTGGCTAGGCAGCGTCCTTAGTTGGATCGGATTCTCGCTTAAGATGTTCAATTTCCAAAACAAAAAATTAAAATTGATAGTTTCAACTCAATTTAAGTTAAAAATATTCAAATTTTAATTTAAATTATCCGTTTGGCGCGAAAAAGTTGATTTGGTTAATCCGTTGGGTAAAAGCTCAATCTGGGGATGTTGTGTGTTCAAATTTAGACGATAATTTTGTATTTAATTTTAATTTACAAAAGTAAGTGTGTGTGTGTGTGTATGTGTGTGAGTGTGTCATTATTATGTGAGTCAAAGGGGTTTGCGTGCTTCGCTATGATTTATAGTTGTAATTAAAATCTATGCGCGCTATCAAAGGCCTCTGTGCCAAACATGTGTGTGTGTGTAGTGCGTGTGTGTGTGTGTGTGAGTGTGTGTGTGTGTGTGTGTGTGTGTGTGTGTGTGTGTGTGTGTTTGGTGTGTATGTCGCTACAAATAAGCCGTTAAGACTTTTGTCAAAAGGCATAAAATGGTTCACACACGCACAGCTAACCAAGGAATCCTTTTATGCAGGAATTTAATTAAGCCAAATCTCACTAAGCACACACACAACAAACACACACACATACAACACACACCCACGCACACACACAACAACTGGGGAATCATCAAAAGATGACAATGCCTGTCCAGCCTCGTGCAATATTGCTTTATTGTTTTTTACCCCCCAGTAATATTACAGCCCTCAGTTTCCTGTGTTCCCACAAAATCCGTAGCACCCCCCAGTTCCTATTCACACACACCCTTCCCTTGCACAACGGGGGACTTTCTCGTTTGCTATCTTTACCGAACAGCTTGCATATGAACATTGGCCACTTTGCTTTAACTCTAAGTAGAAACAACAACAACAAAAGCGTTGAATCTTTTATGGTCGAAAAACTGATACCCTAACATATACCCTCTAGCTTTTCTCTGTTTATCACCACCTGTAAGTCTCTGATCCCACTGGGTTGCGAGATAAGTCTGAGCTTGTGATAACTTCTCCTCCATCGGACCAGAAACCTTCCGTGATTTTTTCACTTAAATTATTATTTAATTGATCTAATTGGGTTTCCAATCTTTCCAGCAACATTTTGTTAGTCCATAATTTAATATTTATATTAATTTTTTTATTAGCTTATAATTAAAGTCTTACTGTTATTGTTAATATTTAAGTAATTTTCCCCGACTTCACTTAGACGAGCTATAATTAATAAGTAAATAACTAGATTTTGAAAAGCTGAGTTTTCCTAAAAAATATAATAACAGTTCAAATATTTAGAAAATTACTTCTAACGGCGAAGAAAATTATTTATAATAAATTAATTATGACCATTTGTACTCTTCTCTTTTTGATAATTGACCCAGACAGATAGTTTGATGACAGACAAGTTGTTTTTCCATTATTTATACTTCCATATAAAGAAATAGTTCGATTATGGATAGTTTCATTTTACTTATTTCCAAAAAACTATTACTGCTTTATTAAATAATTATACGTTATTTTAGCTCATAAAGTCTTCAATAAATTCCTAATAAAAAAGATCAGATATGCCCTTTAATAGGGTATGGAAAAATGCTAACCACAAAGTCCGGTATCGGTATTTGCAGACCCTTTAAAAGCCGTCCCAAATGAAAGTCGCATTATTGTTGTTATTGTTCTGCTAGATATTTCTCAACCTCATCGTCAATAAATTTCTTTGTACCAACAGCCTTTAGTGCTTTTTAATATACTACAAATCGCATTTTGAGTATTTTTTTAGCCATTTACTATGCCACACGTTGCGTATGCGTAATATATTTAGCCAGGCAAGACAGATGCAAAAAGAATCGTGTGAACACATTTGTTTATTAGTTAAGTGGCATAACGCAGTAATTTAATGGCTCAATTGAAAGAGAACGATTTTTTGTGGAGGTAATTCAATTATGCTTAAAATAAATCCATATTTCGGTTCGTTTCTCATCATCATAATAAAATTTATCTTCAGTTTTGGGCTGCAAAAAGAATCAATAAACAATTTTAGATTCAATTTTAAATAGACATTTCAGGTTTGAGGATAAATGAATACTCGTTACATATCACATAGGGGGGAATTTGAACACACAACATGTATTCAATTATTATATTTGATTTAGATCACAGCTTGAAGGTGATAAAAGTTTTCTTATTCAACTAGTTCATCTTTAATCATCCAAATGTTAATCGGTACTTTGCGCTTAGGTCCAAAATGGACAGAGCTGTGAGGGCCATTGAACTCGCTCTGGAACCAATTCCAAAATTGTTTCGACACATTGATGAGCCTGTACATGATATCATCATGTTTTCGCTGCTTTTAAATGGTTAATTAAATTGCTCTCGAGACAAATGGCACTCGAATGTTAACCCACAAATAGCCAAATGACTTTTGGTCAACGAACTTGGCCAAGAAGAAGAGTCAAACCAAACAGCTGATTGGAAAAACCCATTACTGACAAAGACAAAGCCAAGCAAATGGATGTGGACATCAGCTAAAGGTCATTGAAGATTGCATAACAGATTCTTATATCATAAGTGCTGAATGAGAAGTTTATTTTCGACTTCTTTTGAGGACTTTCAAATTTATAAATTCTTATTTAATTGCTGCAAAGTAACTAAAAGCCAAGGCAACGCATAAGGCGATGAAGTTCAAAGTCAGTAAGAAACAGACAGTCTGTGAAAGTGAAAGCGAGAGAGGGATTGTATGTGTGTGTGTGTGTGAGAGAGAGAGAGAGATATAGACATTTAATTCAATAACTGTTACCCGGTCTGCCAGTCGTCTCTATATAAAACTCAATTTAATGGGTGCCAAGTTTGTGTGGCTTTTGTGCGTCCGTCGTTGAGAGCCTGTCAACAACAGCTACATCAAGGACTTGACGAGCGTGCCAGCTAGCGTATACCCTGTAAATGCAATGAAGATCACATTTTATTTATTTAACAGTGATCAAAAAATACTTCTATAACAAGAATGTGAAATTAATTATATCAAAAACAATTCTAATTCGTTACTTGAAAGATGTAAAAATAAAATTACATTAAATTAAATTAAATGAGCGAATAAATTTTATTACTGAGGGTATTTTATTGTTGCAGTTACTTTAATAAACACTGCGCCTTTTATAATTGAATGCTTAGGCTAAAAGGCGATTGAATTGAGCCATCCCAGAACAGTTAATTTGGTTACTTGTGAGAAGCTTCTCTGAGTTTCATAAGTTTACAGGGTATTTAGCAAGCAAGTACATGAACCTATTGAACTTGTTAGTGTTTTTCTTGTACTGCTTTAAACATTTTCTGATTGCGACATGCAAATCTATTGAAGTGATCTCAACTTTAAGTTCCTCAAGACTAAATATAAATATAAACAAAAAGTAAGCAACAAATGAACAACAATTGAACAACAACAATATTGAGCAAGGCACGTGGCATCTCAAAGGAAATTAACGGTTCATAGACCCAGAGAAACATGTAATTATGCCCACTTGGCGACAGTGTGGCAACACTGGCGACGCTTCAATGAAGTGGAATCCTTGTATATGTGCGCATCAGTCAACAGAATTCGTTACGATTAGGAGCAGCACACATACAGATACGCACTCGAGTGGTTGCCCCTTTGCCCCCCAGTTGGTCCCAGGGCGAAACGTTCGACGACCTCAGGAGACATGACAACGTCAGCATCAGAGACACTGAAAGTGACTGAGAGAAAGAGAGGAAGAAACTGAGGGAGGGAGAGAGACGTAGAGTGCTGCCAAATGCCACAATTGATTTACTTCGATTGATTTTGGGGCAAAAACGCCTTCCCTCCACAGATCGGTGAATCGCCTTAATGCTCATTAGGTTCTGGCATCAAATGCCAAGGCGATGACGTTGGCCAGAGGACCCCTAAATAATGAGCAGCAGCTCCAACTGGCATACAATTAGCTCATAGCGAGTGTGAGCAGACTAGAGCGCGTAGGCCAAGTTAACAAGAAATGCATGAAAATAATCGATAGATATTTGTAAATCAATGTAGACAAATCTGTGATAAGAAACGAATCATCTCTGATTTTAATAACCTGACAATTACAGCTATAATATTATACTAATAGTACTTAGATGGGACAAAAAATATCTATTATTGATCAAAATTGCAGTCAGCAAAAAACAAAGCGTCCTTTCACTAAAAAAAAATACCAGTAATTTTTATTATTGAACAATTTCTTAAGCTACATTTCATTATTGATTTTCATTTTATAAGGTCTTCTAAATATCTTAAAATTATAATAACAAATTGAGGTTTAGTTTTTAAAACGGGAAAAGTCCTAAATTTCAATTTCATATAAAAACAATGGCCGTGTTCACCAGAACAAATCGACAACAGAAAATCGATGAAATTTGCATGATTATTCTGGTGAAATGCAGTGATTAGCAATCATGATTTCAAATTTTGTGATGTATGATGACTGAAAATTCATCACCAAAATAGTACGCTGAAATTCTGTGATTGTGATGCTTTGTTATCGAACAAACAAAATACATGATTACTGATTGATTAGTTCTGGTGAACGCGGCCAATGTAAATTATATTTTAAATAGTTGTATACATAGGTATGTCTGTTAATCTTGAAATTAACAACTTATTCTTTACAGATTTTAATAGTATTTTCAATAACTTTGTTTGTTTCTATCTGATCAGAATTAGAGTAAAAAAAGGAATTTCCAGTTTATAGTCATAATTTGGAAGTGTCTATCTTGACTTGGCAAAACTTTAATTTGTATCCCATTACAAAGTGCCTCTAAACTTTTTAAAGTAGGTTAACAATAAATCTTCATACGTCGGATTGTTATCCTGAAAACTTTTTACATTTAAGCCGATATGGAAGTAGGCAGTGTTTGACTTGAGAGTCGTTCTTATCTGGCAAATAGGAGCACAGTGGGAAGTCTATTGTCGCTGATCTGGCAACGGGCAACGGGCCACAGGCAGTTTGCTATTTAGTGAGTGAAACCACAGCTGACACCTTAATAAATAAGTGTACATGACCCACTCTCACTGTCCATTACCATGTCACATTCATCTAGAACTCCATCTTCATCTTCATCTTCATCTCCATCTGCCATTTCCCATTTCCCACTGCTTCAACTCCAACTTCAAATGCGGGCTACATTATAAAAACCTGGCCTGAAGAACCTTGTATCCAAGGCTTATTATTATTAGGTCGTCGTTGGTCGTCTCTAACTGCTGTTGCCTCAAGTTCATATTTATGTTGCCACTGGGAGCTGTTTACCGAGACTTAAGTGATTTCATACGCAATAAGCAAGCGATGCCCCCAACGGTCCATTCCGCGAAGTATCCCCAATTCTCCAACCCCAATCCCAGCACCAAGACGACAACCAGAAACAGAAACAGAATCATCATCAACGTCGACATCGACATTGGCATCCTCATCTTCATCTTTGGTCTTTGACGTGCCGTTTGCTTGATGTGTCTGCTGAACTGTTTTTGGATTATTATTATTATTATTATTTTCGTTCTCGTTTTCGTTTTCATTTTCATTCTCATTCCCATTTACATTTGAAGCCGCCCAGCGCTTTTCTTTTGCCAGGTATTTATGAACGCGCCATAAACATCATTCAAGGGGGAGTTCGACTCTTAGGGGGAATTTGTAGTTCAAGTTGAAGCTGAATGTCCACCCGAATCAAGCGAATCATCTTCTAAAGTTTGTTTGGTATTTGGATTCGTCTGTGTTTGGCTGACATCCCAACATCTTTTTCATGTTTATATTTGGCTTAATTAGAGCCTTGACAGTCTGACAGTCTGTATAGAAAACTGACAACGGAATCAGGTCACAGATCAAGCCGCAAACGACTCATTGACTACAAAATCTCATTCAGTTTGCTAGCGTGTTGAACTGTAAAATGAATTTTATAAATAAATTTAAATTTACAGTTTCCATATTCAAAGCTGAGCTCATTTACAATTACATTCGATTCAATAAATTTATTAACTTACAGTTCCCATACTGATACTCTAATAATACTCTGTTATATTCCATTCAAAGTCATCTTTTTGATTTATATTATATTGAAACTGTAAGCCGTAGAGATTACTCTATGTAGTAAACAAATATATACCTTTGTATATGTCACTGAATCATATAACTGTCATGGGAACAATATAAAGCTTCTCCCTTAAATTGCTCCCAAAAGATATCAGAAACAGTTCTTTCTCTGTTTGTTATTTTTTTTCTTAATTTCCGTTTTATTTGTGATGGTTTTGATGGAAAATTTCATTTTGTTAAATATTCTTTAGGGCTTTTAATTTTCGTTTCTGTTTTCATAAATTCGCACAAAACAATTTCGAGTCCGTTAAGAGAAGAGAAATCCTGTCAAATGTGCATAATTGAGGAAAGTGCTTATGGCTGGCCACAAAGGAGCTTCTGGCTGTCTCTCAGCCGGATTAGGGAGCTAACATGATGATGCTGACTGAAGACGGCGCATAATTAAATACAATTGTCATAAAACTTTAAGCTATTGTCTGTGGCCAAAACGAAAATCAAGAGGAACAAAACACAATGCAGGCCACAAAACAGAAAGAAAAAAAGGAGAATGACAGATGAGGAAGGAGAATGAGAGCTGTTGCCAGTGCCAGATTCTTACACAATGTCAATCAAAAGTTGGACTTCCCCCAACGCCTCCTGCTGCAGCAACATGGGGGGTAGGCAATAACCAAATGGGGGCGTCAGAGAAGGAAGACTAATTGAAAGCAGGCATAAAAGCACAAAGCATAAACTAATTAAATTCAATTATGTACTTTCGCCAACGCATATATCTTTGACGAGATCGTAAATCGCTTAGCGCCCCCAAAGGCACCCACCAACCGATCCCAGTTCCCCGTGTTCCTCTCCCTCTTCCTTGAGAATTCCCGCAATTTAGGTAAAAGTCTATTTATAAGCGAATGTATTTACTATCGTTTATCTTTGACTTGGCGTACATTTATCTCGAATGTGTTTGATTTTGTTTATCCGAGGCACGTAGCTTATCCATTGCTCTGATCCCAGACCAAACTCTTCTTTTCAATCCATTCCCTTTCTCATTTTCATTTTCATTCTCATTTTCGTTTTCATTTTTATTGCGAATGCCATCCCATTTCACAATTTGATTCCCATTGCGAATGCTCAAATTCATATGATGATGCTGTTTGGCTTCGGGTCGCCCATTGACGTAAGCCAGCTGCACTCCCATTTCAATTAGACAAAAGCCAAAAAACGACAAAACGACAAAACTTAAAACAACAGTCGCAAAAACGCCCTAAAAAGACGAGCGTGAAATCGAAATAAAAACCTCAAAAAGTCCTCAACTTGCTCAATGAGTATTTATCCACGCAATCAACACGATAAACAATGGCGATATTTGTCGCCCCCCAATCAGCGCTGTTTTTCCCCAAATTGGAGATGGACTTCTCACACACACACACCAACACACACTCACACACACGACGGTGGATGCGATACAGGCCGTGGTCAACATCGCAGCCAGGGCGATCGAGGGAGCCAGGTGGAGATGGGGAGACAAGCAGTACTGCGCGGTGGTGACTCTGGATATCCGCAATGCTTTCAACTCTGCGAGCTGGATGCGTATCAGAGGTGCACTCACAAGGATCGAAGTACCAGCATACCTTCTACGGATAATATCCAATTATCTGTCAGATAGAATGCTGGAGTACGAGACAGATGATGGCCCAAAGCACTACAGGGTGACAGCAGGCGTTCCTCAGGGGTCGGTCCTAGGCCCCCTTCTGTGGAACGTCATGTACGATGATGTACTCAGACTGCAATTGCCCGAAGGATGCAACCTAATTGGCTTCGCCGACGATCTGGCATTGGTCGTGGTGGCCAAGGAGGTTGGACAAGTGGAGGTGGCCGCAAATGCTGCAATCGGCGCTATCGCGGAGTGGATGCAAGAGGCGGGACTCGACTTGGCAGGCCACAAGACGGAGGCAGTGCTCATTACGAGCCGGAAAAAGGTGGAGTTTATGAGCGTTCAAGTGGGGAACAACACCATTAGGTCGATGGAATCCATCAAGTACCTTGGTGTCTTACTGGATAACCGCCTAAGCTTCCGTGCCCATGTGGATTACGTGGTTCAGAAGGCGTCGAGAATGCAGGGAGCTCTTTCGAGGATGCTGCCGAACATTGGTGGACCGAAGGTTGGAAGGCGATTGCTCCTGGCAAGAGTGGTTGCGTCCATCCTTCTGTACGCAGCGCCGATCTGGGCAAAGGCGGTGGAAAGCAACAAGTGTCTCCGGAGGAAACTCTCAGCACCGTACAGGCTCTGTGCCCTGCGAGTCATATCCGGTTTCAGGACAGTGTCGCATGACGCAGCCCTGGTATTGGCCGGTATGATTCCAGTGGACATCCTGGCTACGGAGATGCGGGAGATCTACCTAGCACGAGCGGAGATGGGCAACGGCGTACCAGTGGACGCGATCAGGAGGGCGGAAAGACTGGCATCCCTAGTTACCTGGCAAGTTCGGTGGGACTCGGCCACCAATGGGCGATGGACGCATCGGCTTATACCAAAGGTGGAGGAATGGTTGAACAGAGGTAGGGGAGAGGTCAACTTTCACCTAACTCAGTTCCTAACGGGCCATGGAGGCTTCAGGAAGTACTTGCACAAGTACAGGCACGAGGACAGCCCGGAGTGTCCAACATGCCCTAACGCGAGCGAAGACCCGGAGCACGTGCTGTACCATTGCACACGGTACACTGGTCGAGCGGGAGTCGTGCCACCACCAGAGAGACTTATGGCTTTCATGTTGGCGACGGAGGAAGCCTGGTGTTCAACGTGCCAGGTCATTATAGGCATCCAGAGGGACCTAAGAAGATGCGAAAGGGAGCGACGTGAGAGGAGCGATGCCTAGGAAAGGCAACCCGTCCCCGCGAAGTGATACTCGATGGTAGTTCCGCGGGGAGTGAGGTGTGAAGGAGGTGGTTTTAGGGAATTTCCACCTCCTATTCGTAGGGCCACTAGGTGTACTGCGTACATCTACGTCCATGATAAAAAAAAAAAAAAAACACTCACACACACGCACAACCAACAACAGCCACACACACACAGTTGGTACATAAGTACGTGCAAGTTTTGCCACTCACAACCTATACTGTGTTTTTTCTAAATAAATGCTTCAATTTGCTTACATGAAATCTTGTTAGTTTTGCTCCCTTATCTAAAATAAATTTAATAAGTTTTGTACATTTGGGAAATGTAGAAATTATAACATTTAGAAATTTTTGTACATTTGAGAAATGTAGAAATTATTACATTTCTCAAATGTACAAAAATTATTAAATTTTTTTTAGATAAGGGAACAAAACTAACAAAGTGATCTCTATTCTGTTTTCGTCTGATTCCACGTTTTTATGTTGTGTTATTAATAAATTTTAATAACAATAAGAGGTTGGAAATACTGATGTAAAAATAACAACGAAGAATCAACAATTAGATTTTCGCGGAAGCGATTTTCCGTTTGAAAATCGGTTCAGTTTTGTAAGGCTGACAAGAAAAATTTAATAAATGACTGCAGAATGAAGAAATCAGAAGGAACTGAATTTCGTGTTTTCGTGCTTCCATAATTCCAGATCACGACTCGTTGGAGGCATCTCGACCATCTCTAATGCCAAATTGAAGCTGCTATCTGTGCAAGTACTTAAACTTTTGGTTGACAAACTTGTAAAATAGCAACTGCGGTAAATGTTAAATGTTCAATGTTTGTTTTAAGCAATGTGCGTTAAGTTGAGCAACTAAAACCAATTGAACTATTTGATGTGGGGCAAATAAAGTTTTTATTTTACTCTCAAGTAAAACAACTTTCAAACTAACAGGCACAACTAACAAACTCTCCACAACTCTGCCCTCCTCCTCCATTTGTTTTTTCCGTAGAGTTTTTGGACATTTGATATATTTCATCATTATAAACATTTGTAGTGAGGGTATTTTTGTTTGCCAGTTTATGGTTGGTTGCCCTTCAACAAAAACAAATAGTGTTTCCCTCCTCCGTTTCCCAGCCTTCCCTCCATTCCAATTTCTATCCCAAGTCCATCCCTATCGCCTTTGTAATTTTACCCTGCATTTATTATTAAAGTTTCGCTCGTGCTGAACTTTTCAATTTGCAGTTTTGTTTAAAATATGTTAAATATTTAGAGCAAAATTGTTGAAGGACATGCGAAATACGAGTGTGAAAAAATATAGCAACAACTCATAGCTGAGTGAATTTTGTGGGTTTGTGGTTGAGTAATTGTTTCAATTTATTTCAATTTCGGCATTTCAACTGAAAATAACTCAAAAACATTGAAGTAAATTATATAAATTGGTAATTTTTTCCATGTATTATTGATGTTTAAGCTTAAAAGTTCTTTTCACATGAATATAAAATAAAATAGCTGTTGTGATAAAAAAACCGTATTTCTCTATTTGAAAACAATCAGTTTTATATTCAGTTCTATAACAACAACTAATTTGTGTGGAATAAAGAAAGAATTTGGGTTCCAAAAGTCAAAGTGTCGATTGTCTTAGGAGTATAGATTAGATTTTGATAGGTTTAATTTTCATTATTTATTTAATTGTTTGGGTGATATATTCTTGATATTCCGTATCATAATGATGTAATCTCATTTTTAGTTACATGATTACATTAACAATAATAATATTTATTTAATAAATTCTCTCTAGCTTGTTATTGTTAACTTTCACTTGTTGTGCTATCGCATGTGCCACATTCCAGTGATAAGGCATGATTCGGACAGACAGACATCATAGTGGGCCATAAATATCGGCAGACAGCTCGACATACAGTAGCTCATATCAGTTAATTGTCACATTAGATATAAACAGATATGTTTGCGGATTGTTGTTGTTGTTGTTGTTACTGCTGACATATTGTTGATGCAAACTATTTGTTATTAATTTTGCGGAGCTCAACATCTAATGACGCAGTAAGTGTTAATAAAGCCGTTGGCCTATAAATGTTAATGGCAAGAAGTCACAGGTAGCAGGTGGCATAACTTATGGGAATGCCAGCAAATATGAGATATGCTTGCAATTATATACAGAGAAAAATCCGGGATTTCAGGATAAAATCAATCCCAAACGATGTCAATAGTTTGGTAATCTCAGAATTTCTTAAATCGAGTTTGAAATACTTCATTCATGTACGATTTTTCAGTTCCTTCTTCGCAAATATTTCGACTATTTGGGCTCAACAAGAATTTTTTAGTGAAATCATATGTTTAAGGCTATCGAGTATCATTTTTAATTAAAGAACAGTTTTTTTTTGCTCTCTCCTCCATGTCTCTATCTCTCTCTGTTTGTAGCTGACTTTCTCCATTCTTGCTTCTCAGACAAGATCTAAATCTTGATTGCTAAGTGTTAAATTTGGCGTAAAATCGAACAGGTGAATTCAACAACGACAGGAATCGCAAATGTTAACAACTGGCAACGGTCGTGTTTTCGGCCATAAAATGAAATGAAAGCCAAGCACTCGGAAAACGCAGACACTGCTCGGAAAACTATTTCGATTTTGGCAACCCCTCGACTTTACAGCACATTAAACATTGTCTAGCCAAGCTACTAGCCAGTGGTATCGTTAGTCCCTTCCCCCAAGGCTCTTTCTTTTCTTCTCTTCCCATTGCTCGCTCCTTCCTTAAAAAACATCTGGCGACTGCAACAGGGCATTTCATAATATGAGGCAGCACTTTTGCATGTTAAGGCGAATTTGGCAGCATTTTCAGCTTATTGTGTAACCAGATAAAGGGGCAATGTTGCAAGCTGACTTCGCCCCTCTTCACTTTCCTCTCTCACGCTTTTCTTCTACTCTCGTTTTTTTTGGCCAACAATGAGATGAAATGTTTGCGCTTACATGATATCATGTATCAAGTAAGTTCCTCAATGTCAGCAGCACAGCAGGCGCATTTTAAGCAACGGACAGAAAACTACTATAAGCCTGCTAGTTGAGTAAGCTAGACAAATAGATACCCTTTATATGAAGATAAATAACAGAATCAACTTAGGGCAGCCCAAAATAAATGCTCATAAGTGGCTATATACATTTTTTAGTCGTGCATGCCTTGTTTTTAAATGCTACATGTAAGGTATATGCGAAAAAATGAAAGTATAAATCCAACCACAGATAAGCGTAAAAAAATAGGATTGAGATGACAGCTGGAAGGGTCGGGGGAGAGCTAAGTAGCTGCGAAAGTTTTTGAGAACATGTTCCGATTGTTAGCAGCTTTTTTGGCCTGGCCAAGATAAGCAGCCTTCACAACTTTATGCCGTTATTAGCCCAAAAAGTAGCAAACTTAAAGCCTTTTAAATTTAGATTTATTTATTTTTTTTTTTAATTTAATAATCAGTTGATTTTCAATCTCTCGGTCTTGATCCCTCTCTCTCTCTCCCTATCTCTTGTTCCTTTTTTCTGTCTCCCTCATTCTGCCTATGTCATTCCTGCACACTCCACACTTATTGGCAACACACAACTTGCGCCCAAGCAATTTGTTAACTCTTCAAGTGCAGATTTTTTAGCCGCAAAATTTGCCAAAATCCTTGCCTCAAATTGTTGCACGACGCGCCGCAAATGAAATTGTTTCTCAACATATCTTTTGCCTCAACATAAGTACACCTATCTATATGTATGTACACATGTGTGTGAGCCATGTGTTGTTGGCCTGCTTAAATTTGTTCAACTCCTGCGCACACTTCTGTATTGAGAGTATTCCTACTACATTTACATACCCTGGAGGGCATGAATTTCAGTTTAAGTTTATTCTATTTATTTATTATTTTATTGGCTTGTCATTTACGCTTTAAACTGGTCTTATTGGTAACTGGTTAATTATTAAATTAATTATCTCCTAAACATGGCTTACATTTCAGGGAATATTACTAATTTTATTTGTAGGGTATCATTGAATTGAGCATTTTGCATTTATTGACTTGCATTTCTTCTCCTATTTTCTGTTGTTTTATTTTATTTCCTTCTTTTGTTTTGTCTACTGTGTGTGTGTGTTTCTCATGAGCCCAACACTTTAGTCACTTTTGAATCGAGACAAGTGTCTCGGCTGCACTCCTCGCCCTTCTCCACCACCACCACCCTTCTTCGCTCGTCTACTCTTCCCTCTTTAGACCAGTTCCCCTTTGGCTGGCCACACTGTTTGTCTTGGCTGTTGTCTCCGTGTATGTATGAAAAACTCGTATATTTTCTACAAACATTTGGTAAATTGTTGTAGAAAAAGCTTGCAAAAACACACTATATACACACAGAGAGAAATGGAGAGTGAGACAGAGAGAGAGAGAGAGAGAAAGGGAAAGGAAGATGAGCAGTATATGCATACGAGTTGGCTGGGAAACTCGACTACAACATATGTTAACGACGCGTTTGCCTTTGGTTTTTCCGTTGGATCTCTGCTTCTTATTTGACAGCGTAGCCAGCACGTGCCGCCAGCTTCTGTAATGGTGACACATACACACACATTCACACACATAGTGAATATTATAGGAGACTGCATGCCAGTGTCTTGTTACATAAAGAGCTGGCGATGGAGCGAAAAATTACATGCTTTGAAACACCGATATTGGCATTCTCTTTGTGAATGGATTGCAGCCAATGGAATTCTTAAATTGTATACTTAATGACATTAAAGTTCTGAAAAGGGAAAGGGAAAAGGGAAAGTTCTGAAGAAACCAATAGGCTTCAAAGAATATAGGATCTTGATAATATTCCTAATGCTAATGCTAATGCTAATGCTAATGCTAATGCTAATGCTAATTCTAATGCTAATACTAATACTAATGCTAATGCTAATGTTAATGCTAATGCTAATGCTAATGCTAATGCTAATGCTAATGCTAATGCTAATGCTAATGCTAATGCTAATGCTAATGCTAATGCTAATGCTAATGCTAATGCTAATGCTAATGCTAATGCTAATGCTAATGCTAATGCTAATGCTAATGCTAATGCTAATGCTAATGCTAATGCTAATGCTAATGCTAATGCTAATGCTAATGCTAATGCTAATGCTAATGCTAATGCTAATGCTAATGCTAATGCTAATGCTAATGCTAATGCTAATGCTAATGCTAATGCTAATGCTAATGCTAATGCTAATGCTAATGCTAATGCTAATGCTAATGCTAATGCTAATGCTAATGCTAATGCTAATGCTAATGCTAATGCTAATGCTAATGCTAATGCTAATGCTAATACAATAAAAAAATACAATTGATTATTATAATTATTGATTATTACCACGCTCCAAACTTTGCTTGTAGGCGAGAGTGACAACTCTGGTATCTCGTATCTTGCGTCTCGTATCTAGTACAAGTGCTGCTTCTCACACTCAGCTGCCATCTCTCTCATCGCTTCGACTGCCGCATTTTATTTTTTCTGTAGAGATAAATAGATTTATAAATCTAGCAAATTGCGTTTAGCAGCGTTACAATTCGCACACATACACAAGGACACACATACATATGAATACAAATCCACTTAACCCCCTTAATCCACTTACCTCCTTCTGCTAGAGTGCCCCCCTTTTCCGACAATTTATAATTTCATTTGCGGCTGGGCTGAATTTAATGTGACGCCGCATTAAATATTAAAAATAACCCTTAAACTGTCTATGCGACTAACTGTCTCTGACTGTCGGTGAATCTGTCAATCTGTCAGTCTGTCACTCGGTCGGCCATTTGCATAATATGTTGCACTAACTGTTACTACTAACTGCTTAACTTGGCCTTAGAGCAAGCTTTGCCATGTAAATTGCGTCCCATTCAAAGTAATAAACTGCATTGCAACTTCACGTAAATACAGACACACACACACACGCACACACATACTGGCACTAAATTACTGACACACCTGTCCCCCTTTAAGTTTGTTGACCTTTTCGTTGTCCTTTAAGCTCAGTGAACAGTTTGGACTTTATTTCCGGCGCTTTTCCTAGCTGTTCCCATACACGGGATATTTATTTTCGCACCTCTATTTCCTTTTTCTTTACTCCGGTCCTTGGCTTGGCATTTCAATTGAATTGCTGATGCCAATGCTTGACATGGCACTGCAGCTACTTAAATGTTTTAGTTTCAGTAGCAGTTACCTCCCCTCTACATATTCTCGACTTCGTATCCAAGGCAGTTGAATTCAGTTCGCTTAATGATGCACAAACAAGCGGAAAATATAATATTCTGCAGATGTATCCCTAATCACAATTTCGCTTTAACTTTTGAGGACCGCAATTAGATTCTTATTATATTAAATTTATTTTAAATATTATTTTTACTGGCGGAAACTTTAAATCAAACTCATTTATGAGTAAGAAGAGCTCCTTAGAAGTAGATCTACTTCATATATGTAATTAATTAATAGGGGAAGCCTGCACTGCGATATACATATGTATTAAAATAACAAAAAGTTACGAAATAAATATTTTTGTCTGATAATATTGAATTTCGCCAAGACAAAATGCGTTAAGATAAAAAAACCTTTGAAAATATATCAAACATTTTGGCAGTAAGATTAATTAATTTTGTAACTTTCTCTTAAAGTTCTTCTTTTCAATATTTAAATATTAATTTTCCATATCCCTTATTTTCCTTTTCGAGTATATTACGCATCCAAGACAAAATTGTGGTATTATGAAATAAATATAAAGCCTCACGATCGATAATTTGTCAATCGAAGATATTAAATTCAATATTTCTTCTCAATTCAAGTCGAGCTCCTTGAACACAATTTAAAACAAGCGGATCAGTCGAGTGCACTCGACAGTAATATACCCTAGGCCTCGGCACGCCGAAGATTTGATGTCAGTTTTTGATGAATTACGCCACCCACAGTGGGCCTGGCACAATTTTAAGATAAACTTGTTCTGTCTGATATTATAGGGAGTCTTCATTCCAAATTTGGTGGTCCTAGCTCTTACCATCTCTGAGATCCTTTCGTTCACACGGACCGACGGACAGACGGACATGGCTATATCGACTCGACTGTTGATGCTGATCAAGAATATATACACTTTGTGGGATCGGAGATGCTTCCTTCTCCCTGTTACATACTTTTGAACAAACTTAATATACCCTCAGGGTATAAAAACATGTGCTAAATAGTAGAATTGTAGACTCACCTACATTTGAAGAGCGCAGTTTGAAGAAAGTTCTTTATCAAGTTAACTCTCAGTCTAGTTTCTTTTAGTTCTACGAACCGAATCGAAAGCATTGAAAGGCGTAAAACAGGAACTACAATTAAAAGCTCAGTCCATTTGAGAAGTTCGTTGACCTCTTATGCCGGGCGATATTAACAATCATACATACGGAATACACCATTAGCATATAAACTTATCGGTAATGCAGCGAGTTTCAGCCACAAACGGAGAGACTCAAGCTCGGGTCAATCCTTTTATTAAGCTGTAACACGCGAGTGCGCCACAAAGCAGGCAACGTTTTTCGCGTGCAGCGAACTTGGGCGACTGGCACAAGCAATTTGTATGGCGGCTTATCACTTATCTCACGCGGCTCGTGTGAGGAAGGGGAAGAAGGAACACAAGAAAGAATGAAGAGAAGAGACTGGATGGGGAGGAGGATACGCCTTGGTTTTGCCCATTAAAGTGAAAGCGAAAAGCGTCCGCGATGCGTGGCAAAAACTTTTTGCGTAGAAAATAAGACGCCCGCACATAGAGCAGAAAGAGGGGTAAAAGAAGAGAAGAAAGTTGGGAATTTGGTAAAGGGGGGAGGGGTGTTTAACGGAGCTTGTTGTTGCTTTTTATTTTAATTCCCAAATCGAAAAAGTTTGCGATTGCGATTACACTAAAAACACTAAACGCTTTAAGCGGCCCAAACTCCTCTTGGCTCTGTCTGTGACTCTGACTGTGACTCTGGCTCTGGCTCTGACTTTGTTCAGTTAACTTTCTCTCAGTCTCAGCTCCCTCTGGGCGCCCAACGCCCATTTGTCGCCTGCGGATGGGCGTGGCATGCCCGCCTGCGTATGTGAACTACTAATTCGGCATGTCTGGGAAGTTTCTTCAGTTCAGTTCAGTTGACCAAGCTCATTTCGTATGCCTAACTGCGAGCCGACTTTTTGGCTGGGGAATTCGCCACAAAAGGGGCGTGGCTTAGCCGACAAACTTCCAACGGACTAACAGACTGACTGGTCTGGTTTGGGTCTGAGCCAAATTTCTGACCATAAGCATGCAGCATTAAACGATTACAAATGATTAAGTCTGCAACTCGGCGTGAAATTTGTTAGGCCGATTGTCCGACATCAAATGCAGTTTTATCTTATGGCATCTGCAACTTACGGAAACTACCCCTACGATAAGCTTCCCCCTTCAGCTTTTTTATCACCATTTTCTCTTCCATACAACTGTCCATGAGAATAAACCGCATTCGTTTTCCCAAGCGGGCCAAGTAAATTTTCTTCATTTTCATGTATTATTTAGGGAATTAATTATGTACTCTTGCTGATATACAGCGACCTCAAGAGCTCTCTACCCCCTCGCCGTCCTCTCTACACCCAGTTAAGCCCTGTTCTATACACTCACACACACACACATGACTCAGGCCGCTGGCTGTGAAATTTATTCATTGGACCACAAAAACGCGAGACATTCAAATTTTTGGCAAAAGTCTTTACAATGTCCAAAACGAGGCGGATAACGTGTACTTAAGCCATTCGCCGGGCTCTGCTCGCAAGTTGCCAGACAGTCGAGCTACCCTCTCTCCCCACTCCTTTTACTTCAATTTGTTCCTCTTCCTTTTCTGTCCTTAAAGCGTCAGACAACTCCTTGCACTAAATAAATGCGAAGAAGTCTCTGAAATCGACGCCGTTTTGTTTCTGGCAAAAAAAGAGCATTTAAGTTTTACCAGCCTCTTGTACTCTGTAAATGCGTGTTGCATAGTCGGTACCATCGATAGCCGACGATAGTAATTTCAAAACCATCGATAGTCGACGATAGTCGAAGATAGTGCTATCGATAGTCGACGATAGTCCCGGTCACAAAAAATACGTACAGTTTGTCAAGAAACACTTTACACACCAAAAAAAATTAATTATTTGACTTTACATAAGAAAATAATAGCTTTTTATATATATTTGGAAAGGTCATTTAAATTCCGTTTGAATAATGCACAACTTTCCTTAACCCATTAAGTACCCATTAAAAATTTCGAAATTTTGTAAACATCTACTTTTTCAACTTTTTTATTCGGTCTCTAACAAAAAATGTTTTCATGCATAAAAATAGTAGTTTTTATGATTTTGGAAAATTGCTAACAAGCCACTTGTTTTATGAAAATGAGGAAAAAGGGGTAGAAATAGTAATTTTTAGCAATTTTTAAACTATCGATAGTACATCATGAACTATCGAATGTGGTTAGCTGCTATCGATGGTAGCCCGATAGCGCCAAACCATCGATAGTGTCGATAGCGCTATCGATAGTTCTCCACCTCTACTGTATAGCTTGCCAAATTGAAGGCATGCCTAGAGACAAAACTCGTTTTTGTCCCCTACTCATTCGAGCTTTGATTGTCATTTGTTTTTCCCTCATAGAATTAAGTTTAAAACCCTGTCAAATAAAATAACAATAGAATTAGTATAATATTGAATTTTAAATTAAAAACAATTTAAAGAGAGAGAATTCGGTTATAAAAAATAGAGCCTAGCTTCCTTAGACTTACCAGGTATTCGATTCTCAATCATTTCCCATTACAGCTTGAAGCTGTTGTTGTCATCTCTCCTCGAGATTGTCCTCGTTCTAGTTGATCTAGTTTCGATTGTCGTTTGTTTTTCTCCCACGGAATCAAAACAAGTGCATCAAATTGGGTGACATGCGAGCGTGACGAATATAATACACTTAAAGCAACTAAAAGATACCCTTCAAATAGGTCAAAACTTAAAACGCATCTGGTGACGATGGAATTAGTAATCATAATTGTACTCGTACTTTTTATTTTTCTTATTTATTTATTTTTTTTTTACACAACGGCAAATATATACATACTAGGGGGCTACGCCCCCTGCTCGCTTCGCTCGCCAACCCCCAGCTCGCTTCGCTCGCAACATTGTCTTTAGTTGTCCGGCTTAACAAATTTACATAATATTCGCCCCCTGCTCGCTTCGCTCGCCAACCCGCAGCTCGCTACGCTCGCAGCATTGTATTTAGTTGCCCGTTTTAACAAATTTATATAATATAACATTTTTTCTTTAAAAAAAAACGGAAATATTTAGCTTCCGCTGTCCGCTGCCTTAATTTTTTTCCTTGCAATTGAACTTTGGCTAAAAAGTCGGATTTGGTGATTTAGCGGGAAAAAGCTAAATTTGGCGGGAAAAAGCTAAATTTGGCGGGAAAAAGCTAAATTAAGAGAATTTGTCAAAATTTGGCAAGAAGAGTTAATCTAAAAGTTTTGTTAGGATATCTGCGATTGCATCCGATTGTTCCTATGGCAGCTATATGATATAGTCATCCGACTTTGACCAAATTTGGTCAGAATGTAAGAGACAGCCCCAATCATACAATCTGTGAGTTTGGTTGAGATATCTTAAGAAACAAATAAGTTTTTCATACTAAAGGTTTTTTCATCGGATTGTTCCTATGGCAGCTATAAGATATAGTCATTCCACTTTCACCAAATTTGGTCAGAATGTAAGAGACAGTACCAAACATGTAATCTGTGAGTTTGGTTAAGATATCTTAAGAAACAAAAAAGTTTTTCATACTAAATGTGTTTTTCATCGGATTGTTCCTATAGCAGCTATAAGATATAGTCATTCCACTTTGACCAAATTTGGTAAGAATGTAAGAGACAGTACCAAACATGTAATCTGTGAGTTTGGTTGAGATATCTTAAGAAGCAAAAAAGTTTTTCTTACTAAATGTGTTTTTCATCGGATTGTTCCTATAGCAGCTATATGATATAGTCATCCGACTTTGACCAAATTTGGTCAGAATGTAAGAGACAGCCCCAATCATACAATCTGTGAGTTTGGTTGAGATATCTTAAGAAACAAATAAGTTTTTCATACTAAAGGTTTTTTCATCGGATTGTTCCTATGGCAGCTATAAGATATAGACATCCGACTTTGACCAAATTTGGTCAGAATGTAAGAGACAGCCCCAATCATACAATTTGTGAGTTTGGTTGAGATATCTTAAGAAACAAATAAGTTTTTCATACTAAAGGTTTTTTCATCGGATTGTTCCTATGGCAGCTATAAGATATAGTCATTCCACTTTCACCAAATTTGGTCAGAATGTAAGAGACAGTACCAAACATATAATCTGTGAGTTTGGTTGAGATATCTTAAGAAACAAAAAAGTTTTTCATACTAAGCAATTCCGTGACCTTTGACCTTGATTTTGACCCTCTTACAGGTGGAATTTCGCAAAACGCCGTCTTATTGCACGATGAAATTATCTCATCTATGTTGTGTGAAAATTTCAGCTCTCTATCTCTTACCGTTTGGGCTGCACGTTGATTCTCAGTCAGTCAGTGAGTCAGTCAGTCAGTCAGTCAGTCAGTCAGTCAGGACAAAGAATTTTATATATATAGATATCGAATGTTTTTTAAATGTCAGGGTGGAAATCGAACCCCGATTTTCTTTTTAAACTAAAAGTTCTGAATGTTTCAGGTCTGCGACTCTAACCACAAAGCCACGGAATTTTGCTACAATTCGGAAATGAATATACTCATTTTTGGGCTTAGTTTTCGTTGAGGGTATTATTTGAGGCAAACACTCGTATTGGAAATTCATTTGAGCACGATGCAAACTGAATGCCAAATGTCCTTCAGTCGAAGGTATTCGGGGCAATGCCCGAGGCATTTTAATGGCAGTTTTAGTTTCACTAATCGCTTTATGATGATGTCTTCCATCTGGGCGTGTAATGGTGTGTGTGTGTGTGTGTGCGTTTTTATTGTGCCACAAAACGGTGTGAATGTGGAGCAGGTGGTGCGACTCTTGGGCGGCTCTTTGAAATCACCATCGAGCTCAACTGACAGATGTGTGTGGTAGTTAAAGTTCGTTTTTTACATCGACACCAACTCAGGCTGCTCTCTAAGTTGTTGTAGTTTCCGTAGCGCAGGCTTTTGTTGTTGTTCCTCAAGACTGAGGCTAATGGAAATACTGATGCATTGTTAATGTCGTCAACATATCAAAATGACTCGCGATAGCTAATCAGGACTTATAGGAAAGTTTTTAGTGAATTGCTGAGAAATATTACTCAAGACCTTATATTATAAAGTTAGAATTCTAATATATAGTATACCGCTGGAAAATTAAAAGAAAAAGAAAATGCAACTAAGTATTAATCTGTATTTCTTAGTCAGCTTTTAGCTCATTTAGATGGTAAATCCAACATTAAATAGGGGTTGATTTCACATTCCATCTCTCTCTCTCTTATCCAGCTGAGCTTAGTAGAGTCTTTGACATCTCTGCTCAATCTACAATCTCATCTAAATGCTAAACTTAATTTCTAAATCATGTGCATTTAAAACTAACTGTTTGAGCATGGTGTTTCTAATTGAACCCATAAATTATGCAGCTCAAATAGTTAGAAACGAGAGTCTTCAGTTTCACATGTCAAGCTCTTGTTGATTGTGAATGTTGTGCACTTATTCTAATTGAGTCATGACTCAATAATTTCAAAGTATATGTATTTCTTTGCATTCAATTCGTTTAGGTGTTCGCAGCTCAATTGGCAATTGCAATTTGCATTTGCAAGTTGATCAAACAAAGCCATCACACAAGCTGACAAGCTGTCACTCTATTTGTCAGTCTGTCATACTGTCAGTGTGTCTGTCAGTTGGAGCAACTATTGAACGACAGTGGCTTGAAATGGAATTGCAATTGAAGGCCATTTACATGAACTTGTTCTAACCAAATGCTTGGCATTTTAAAGGCCAATTAAGGACGATTTTCGAGCAATCTGTCCGTCTGTTTATCTGTCTGACGGCCACAAGAATGCGTATGGCAAGAAATGGTTCCTGGATTTGAATCTAGCTTTGTGTTTTGAAATATCTGCGACGCGGCTGCCGGTTTGCGGCTTGTGGCTTGTGGCATGCCACAGCGAGTGGAATGCGAGTGGCATGTGAACTGACTGACAACTGGTCAGTAAATTGACTGTTGACCCGGCTTTGATGAGCTTTGTTGCCTCTGCGATTGATGGGCACTCGATTATGTGCGACAAATGAAAACCACACTATTCACAATCGGAGCAAATCATCTGAAATAAAAACAGTTATAACTATGTCCCTTTTGTTTAACAGCAATTGATTTGACAATTTTCAGTTTTATATTTTGTTATACTAAAATAGTAAATATTCGATTGGACTCAGTATTAACTAGAAATAACACATATGTATATAATAAAGTCAATTTATACTGTCCAGTTATTTAGGCGCGATGTATTTACGCGTTCGATTTATTTCGCAGGTTTTAAAAAGTGCAGAATAACTTATGTCTTGTTAAAGTGTGATATATTCGTATATGTTTTCCACTCAATTTCATATTGTCCCTTTGTGTGGCAATTAAGTGATTCTTTGCTGGCCATCGTGGCGTATGCGCAATATTTGTCATCGCCTTATCAATGGGCAACTAAATCGCATTAGGCATGTTGAACATGCCCCAAGGGGAAACTTCTTGTCCCAAAAAAATACAAAATACATATGCCGCTGCCTTTCAGAGGCCATATTCAATTTTCTTTTCAAGCTCGCGACTTTCCATATCAATCGCCGTCGACCCGACGCCAGTTGGTTTCGGGTCCTTTATGTGTGTTGATGTGGCCTTTGGCCATGCCAACAACTTGTCTATAAAACGCAACTGTGTGTCTGTATGTTATATGTGTCTGTTAGCCATTTCGGTTGCGAAAAATAAGGCCATTAAAAAGCATAAACATACCAAAATGCCGCCATTGAGCAGTCAAGATACCCGCTCTGATTCTGAGATCATAATGGAAACTGAAGCTAATGTCAAAGAAGTCGACAAAAGTTGGGCAATCATATTAACAATTTAAGTAGAGAATTACATAAAAACCATTCAATGGACAAATGTGCTTTAACTTGATGTCAAATTCCAATAGTTGCACTGGGTTGTGTTGCATTCAGTAGTGACTGCAATTGCAGTTCAGTATGTAATTGAAGACATGGCAAGTGTTTACTTGAAATGGATACTCAAGAACAAGGAAGAGGTCAGCTTATTATATAATAATATAAGACACCAAAGAAATTGGCTGGAAAACAATCGAAGCAGAGTCGTATTTCGATTACATAATTCTTGCGATAAATTTAATTTTTCTGAAAAATTCAGGGCAAGTCTAGCACATTAGTTCCTCCTGAATACATACCATCTCTAGACGCAGACTTTAAATTAACACAACGCTAATAATACACATTATTTATTGATTATTATTATTATAATTATTTTAATTGCTATACATAAGCTCCTTATAATACAATACCTAATGAAAGATAAGAGTACTAAATATTTTTAAAACAACTCAATTAAAGACTAAAATTTTCTATCCATTCGGGAAACTATAAATCTATCAATACAAAAATTGAATAATTATGCAGTCCACTAATCGGCAGCGATATTTCAGCATGATTTCGGAACGGAAGTCAACAGTAATAAATTCAAATTAATTTGAGTTGCTAAAAAAACCCTCTGGCCAGTTACAGTAATAACTCATAATATCTGAAATTTCTTCAATCATAAGCATTAACAATTAACTGGAGCTAACAGCTGAATGCGGTTGCTTTTCTCCTTCTATGTTTCCTTCCGTTTTCTTCTTTTTATCATTTTTATCAACTGCTTGTGCCTGGACATTAGGGCATATTTGCCCCCAGGCTCCATTAGAATGGGCTAAATGGGAAAAGTTTCGTTTGAAAGGGCCATTAAAGAAGGAGATGGTGGAAGAAGGAGCAGCAGACTTTTCCACACACACACACTAACACATACATACACATACATAGAAACGTGCATGAAAAATGTTTCACTTTGAGTTTTGTTTGTAAAAAGTATTTCGAACTAAAATTGATTTCTTTCATTTGCTTCTCGCTAGTTGCAGACTTAGAAAAAGAAAGGAAAAGCCATCAGAGATAAAGATGAAAGCAGCTGTGCCAAATTCAGTGAATGCAGCAGCAGCACCACCAGCACCGCTAAGACCACCACAGCATAAGCCAGCACACTAAAAAAACCAAAAGAGAGAAGAGAACATTACCAAGTTGAAGACACGTGCAAAAGAACTGTTAAAGATTATTTCGAAATGTTGGCCAACACATGCTGGCCAGGTCTTCTGTTGAGTCAAGTGCAAATCTGTTAATTGAACTACAGGAAACGTCAATGGCTGTCACAGCAGTCACACAAACATTGAAAGCCGCCGCAGTTGCGATGGCATCGAGTATGGATAACAATACAGTCTATTCCTACGATATCGCCGCCTCGGACGTGCTCTATCAGTGGAGCGCAGCGGCGGCCAGTGGGGCACGTGTTGTTGCTGCCACCACCGACCCACTGCCCACAGCATCCTCCTACGTATCCGCCTCCGCCTCCGCATCAGCATCCACAGTGGAGCGTGTGCCAGGATTGATGGAAACCTCTCCCGGCAGCTTCAACGAGACGCGTTTCATGTTCGTGGACTATGCGATCAGCATGAACGACAGCCTCGATTATTCCTCGCACCAGCAGCACTTGAACAGCAGTGGATGCGCGGCGGACAACAATATTTCCTATTGGAACATCACTTGCGATTCGCCGCTGGACTACGCCATGCCCCTCTACGGCTACTGTATGCCCTTCCTGCTGTTCATGACCATAATATCGAATTCACTGATTGTCCTCGTGCTCAGCAAGAAGAGCATGGCCACACCTACCAACTTTGTGCTGATGGGTGAGTCTATCTTATCAATTAATTGACGATAACTTAACTCATCGATTATTTAATTATCGATATATGTGGGGAAATAGGGAAATTTTTACTTTCCAAGTCAAATGAGAGTCTGTCTTATAAATTATGATCGATAACTTTACATCCCGATATATTTATACATATCTATCGATATATGTGAGTAAATCCGAGATTTTTGGTGAATATTTTTATCTTGGAATTGAAATTTCTAACTCAAATTACATAAAAGAATGTAGAACGGGTTTTATTTACCCTTTATTCTGGGCATTTACATAAGCTATCGGTTACTATGTATAAGGCCAATACAAATTAGTGGATTGAAATATTAGGATATTTAAAATAATATTTATAAAAATTATAAATCGTTAACTTTATTTTACTATTTTCGCTAAGTTGTAGCTAAAACTCATATAATTAACGATAAAAAGACTTATCGATTTATCTATCTTCAATATTCCACAAATTGGGTAATCGATAATTTTACAATTTTTTGGAAGAGTAAATTTTAAGTAAGACTTAAAGTGGCATTTGTGTAATTTTGATATTTTGAGGAGATTACGAAATCGATAATAGACGATATTGAGAACTAAATCAATATCATTGAAAAGAAATGTATTTTTTCTGCTATTAGAAGATTTTATAAAACTATGTTGATTTACAACTGAAAGTAGTTATCGATAAGGCCGTTATCGATAACTTTTAAAATTAATGTTGTATCCGTTATCAGCCCCTTTCGTCAAATTTCTTTAATGTTTATTATTTTCATTTTTTATTCCCCCTCATTTCATGTTTGGAGTGATTTGGGCTTTGCCCCCCTTTAATACAGTTGGATCCATTTAATGCCTCGCAATGTTAAATCAGGCAGAAGTTTCAGCGAGTTTTCGAAAATAGCTGGCAATGCGTGCCACGTTCCGCGTCGCGTTGGTTTTCTCCTCAGTCCCGGGAATTCCGCGTGCCACAACTCAAGTAATGCCGAGATATTCTAATAGCGTGTGTAATGCTAATGGCTGACTGACAGGGGGGTAGTGGGGAATGGGATGGCCTAGAGGGTGCGCCGTGTTGTGTGGTGGTATTTGCAACTGATTTATGAAAAGTCGCTGACTCTGTGGCACGCAGTTGCCTCGTGTTGGCTGTAAGTGGCTTTAAAGCTGCTGCAAACAGATTCTGGACTTGAGATGGCCTCTCACCCAAGGAGGGGAGTAAACAGGAAAAGGGGGTGATTCAATTTTAGCTGCGTGTCAATGCAATTTGTAGCAACAGATTACTTAACCCACCGAGAACTGAGCACTGAAATATGGAGTCGAAAGTTGGACAGTTGTAAGCCTTAAAGTAATGTCATAATGACATTTCGTTCATGTTTCGCATTCGACACGATTTCACCAGGATAACAACGGCTTTTCATCAGATAGAGACGGGCCATAAACTGACAAATGACACTGTCAGCCACGCTGTCTGTCAATGGGTTAAGCTCCGTCGATGGCAATGCGAGAGCGGCAGGAGGAGACTGGGGGATACTAGAGCTGGACAGGGGTAATCGCATTTGGCTGCCCTGCAAATGGTGACGGCCACGAGGCGAGTTAAGCGACGATAAATGACAGTAGACCAAACATGAAATGAACTTTGTGTCGCCCAACAACAAGAACAACAACAACGAAAACAACAACGAGAACAACAATAGTGAGCTGTAAGTTAAACGGACGCTGAACACGAAACACCCATGGGGGCCAAAGGTCGGGTCAAGCTGGGAGGCCGGTCTGTAGTTCGAGTCTATGATGAACTTGAACTTCAATCAGTGTTGCCAGTTCAGCCTTGTTCCGGATAGATCTATCCTCTAAAAACTATTGTAGCGGGAAAAATAGAAAAATTCCCTTCATAGATATGTGATAATTTTAAAGTTTGACTCGCATTTTTTTAATTTTAGTAATGTAAATTTGTGTTAATATTCTGTCGAACTCAATACCGATTTTATTTTCATTACTGCAGCATAAATTCAAGTTAAGTTCAAGTTATAAAAAAAGCACAACAAATATGTAAGAATACAACGATACTCAGCAGGAAAAACCCGAAATTAAATGGATGAAGAAAATAAGACAACAATTCAGAAAAAAAGATAAATAGCCGGTCTTCAAAGTGTTCCTTTTTGCTGGAAACTATTTTTTAAATGACTTTGTTAATGATGGAATCATGTTTTTCTTTAATTTTTTATTTCATTATCCATTTTATTCCTTATTTTTTTCCTGCTCGGCTGGCACTGTTTTAAGGACACGTATAAATGCAATAAAAGTGGCATCACTGACTTCAATGCAGGTAATACAAACTTGATTAGATGATTTAGCTGCATCTAGCTAAATAATTAGAGGTATTACTTCAATTAAATGTTAAGTTAGTTGCTCTGTCGCTCTTATTCAATCAGTATCACTTATCGCACCAGTCGAGAGTGAGGAATGAAAGAGAATCGGGGGTCAAAAGTCGAACAGCTTAACATTTTGACTTTTGATTCCATTCTCCTCCTGCTCGTGACATTTTGTCGAGTCAGCCACAAATATATTCGTACATATATGTTTGTTTATATGTAGGGAAGTATTTACTGCCTCCTTTTTGGGGGCACATGACATTGGGGCAAATTGTTGGCTTAGCCAGAAAAACCTTGGTCAATAATAAAAGGGACAAGGTATGAAGAGCAATTTAACGAAACTAGTTTTTAAGCCGAAAAATATGTTGGTCATCTACTCTTCAAGCCATTGGCCAACACAATTTGTCAATTTGTTTTGCTCTCTTACTTCTTGTTTTTCTTATCCATTTTCGACAATTTCCTTTCAGGCATGGCCATATGCGATATGCTGACGGTTGTATTCCCCGCCCCCGGCCTGTGGTATATGTACACATTCGGCAATCATTATAAGCCGATGCATCCGGTCTCCCTCTGCGTGGCCTACAGCATTTTCAACGATGTAAGTCAACAACTACACAACACTGAAAACAAACACAGGTCTCAACAACGCCTACAGGCGAGATACCCTGTAGACAGCTGTAAAAATCACTCATACATATTCATATCCCTTCATATTTAAAAACATGAACTAAAAATAGATTCTTACTATGTAGTGATGTAATAACATCGATCTAAAAACTTGATACTGATTTTTGAACATGCTATATATTTATACACATGTATAAACATATTTATTACTTAAGCAAAACATCATTAAATTGGCTTATGCATAAATTATATGTATTTATACATATGTATTTATGGATTTTACAAAGGTCGATATATCGAAGAATCGAGTTGTTTTGTCACTACACTAGCAGTATTAATTTTTCGTTTTTATAGACCATTTGTTATGACATTTTTAGAATTAATTAAGGTTTCAATTTGTTAAAACAAAAAAAATGGAGAGTATTTTTTAAAGCTTTTGATAGACTCAACTGATGAAGAATAATTCAATTAATTTTATGAATAAACAATCTAAAGAGTATAAACTAACAATCTTGTGCTTAATAATAAACAATATTTAACAAGAACTTATTCTATCTAAAATTAATCTACTATAGCTTCTATCTACCCTAGAGATTTAAATACTTTTGTTGAACGATAATCAAACTCGACTTTGGATTTGAGATCCAAAAGGGTGAAGTTCCTTTTGGGCTTCGAGATACTCGCACACACGGCATTATGACACCTCCTTCTTCTTAGCGTGCAAGAAAAACAAATATCCACACTGCATAACAAATTTTGAGTAGTTGTTGAAGAAGGAGCAAGAGAAAGGATCTTAATTGCTTAGCCAAATTCAAGAGGCATTCTGTTTGTTTTTTTGGGCCCTACTCTGTTGCAAAGAGTAGTTGAGTGGAGTGCCAAAGGGTGATACGGGTGATGAGGGGACTAACGGGATAAGGGGGGCACTCATTGACCTAAATAAAATGCTTGGCTGCAAGTTGGCATTCTTCTTTGTCTCAGAGTTGATGTATGACGCGGCAGCTCATTCGGCTTGTGATTTCTACCCTTAGCGGCAGTTATCGTCAACGTTATCGTCAGTGTTATCGTTATCGCTATCGCTTTCGTTATCGCATTTGCTGCTACGTTACTCTTTGCATTTTGCTTGTCATTTCAGTCAGCATGAAATAAAAGCAGCGCCCCGAAAAGTATTCTACTTGCCACTTTCCACCTGCCACTTGCCCCTCCACTCACACTCGGATTCACACGCACACATTCACAGTTGCTGCCATTCATTCACGCATTCATTCATGCGTTCGCTTGCTACACTCACATTTATTCAATCTCTTGCGCTTTTTACATTATCATGACCTTTGTTTCCTTGCCCCACTGTTGCACGTTTTCCTTGATTAATCAACATTTTCAATTTATGGCACTCGTTTAGAAATAGAGACTGATGAGAGAGAGAGAGAGAGAGAGAGAGAGAGAGAGTGAGAGGGCGATGGCAGTTGGCCAAAGATGGAGGCATAAAGCAAAACTGTTTACTCACTTCAAGTGGAGTAGTGTTGAGCTGATAAAATGTGCCCATTGTTGTCATTGTTGTTGTCATTGTTGTTGTAGTCGTCATTGTTTTTGTGTTGTTGTTGATGCCATTGTTGTCGGTGGCAGCTACGTGCTGTGACTGGGCTCCCAGGGGATTTGAACCAGCTAAATTCCATGTGGCGACCCTGGGAAGGAGGCTAGTTGAGACTACGCCAGGAGGGGAGTGGGGGAGGTCAGGGGGTATCTCTGGCTATCTGCGTATGACGGCCATAAAATTCAACTCACATACACACAAAAGACAGAGGCTGGTAATAACCGCCAGGCGGCCATTGCAATGTTCAAGTTGAAGACTTTGTTTCATTTCCCCTGCAAAATTTATCTGTGTGCTCCTGAAAATCTACACTCAGAAAAAAAGTTCATTCTAAAATTATAGTTTAAAAATCTAATTTTCATATGCAGTTTTTAAAATTTGTATTAAGGACATAATTGTTAAATTAACTAAATATGCTGACAAAATGGCAACCATTCGGCATTAAAGTAGTCAAAGAGTCTAAAACATTTGATTTAACTGAGAAAATTCGTATTGACATAATCGTACTCGATAATCAGAATATTTGCGAAGAAGGAATTAAAAAATCGAACTTGAATCAAGTATTCCGTACTTGGTTTAAGAAAATCCGGAACTACCACCGCTTGGATTGATTTTGTCTCGGAATCCCGTATTTTTTTCTCTGTAGAAAAAGCTTGGAAAACTCTGGGAAAGTCTTTCACTCCCTCTTCCTCTTACTCTGTCTCGGGCGACGCGTTTAATGGTCATGTTAATGTGTCAGGAGTGAGGGGTAAACAGCTGAAACAGGACACAACTCCTTGTTAGACTCGACAGAGCACAAGTTCATAACAACAGATAAATGAAGAGAGGGAGAGAGAGAGAGAGAGACAGAAAGAAAGCAAATTTGATGCTTTTTGTAATTGCAATTGTGTTGGGGAGCATGTTCGTGGAGGGGGAGGAAGCTGAAACTGCTCATAAATCGGATTAGCTTACAGTTTTGTGGCACAAAGGTAAATCCAAAAATGTAGATGAATTCGGAATTCAAGAATGATTATAATGGTACTCAATTATTTCTTTCTGCATTCAGCACGAAACTTTCAACAATCACAAACGTCAAATTTTGGCAATGAGTACATTTACGAGTACTCGTACTCGTGCTCGAAAAAAGGTTTACATGGTTACACGTACTTAAAGTACTTATCAAAGTATTAGAGCTCGCCTGTAAATAAGAGTAGTTGCTGAAGAGAGATTTCCATTCACATTCGGAAACGTATTCACATTCACTCTGGCATTCGCCTTCTATTAACACGCACACAACAATTTCAGATACTCACACAAATACAAGTTCACACATTTAATATTTGGCTTATGTTCTCTTGTGTCTGCTTACAGATAATGCCTGCAATGTGCCACACCATCTCCGTCTGGCTGACTTTGGCCCTGGCAGTGCAAAGGTAAATATAAGTACAATAAAGTAAAACTACACTATAATGGACGGGTTTGCTAAAGAATTGATTGCTGCTTTCTATGACGCACTGAGTTCTTACACTAACTAGTTGTCTTGTAAAACACAACTTTTACTTTCTTTTCTCTGCAAAGTTGATTTACTTTTTGCTTCGTTTATACGTCATCTTTTCAATTGAAGCTTTTGTTCCAATTGATAAAATTATTAAACGCGTAAACTTTACCTGTCTCTACACCGAACCAGTTGCTTTAATATCAATAATTGTTTGCATTCATTCAGTTTTAAATTTATATGAACTTGTATATCAACTCGAATTTCTTTATTTTATTTAAGTATTTTTGCTCAACTTCTTTTAGTTGTTGTTAAAAAAAAGTTTTTACTTAAGAAAAAATAGCCCAAGTCTTTATCCAAAATGGAAAACAAATAAAAATACTTTATCTAAAGGAAATTCCAATTAAATTTTTACCTCTAATTCTTCTCAGATTCAATAATTTGACATAATAATATTCTCAAAAGTTCCTCACATTTGTACATCATTATTCTCATTTCAGTTTCTTTATAACGGGAAAGTACTGCACTTAAAAGTGGTTCATGCTTTCACTACATCTCTGACTAGGGCTCCAATTAGTATTTGCATTGAAATCCCAATTTGCACACTGACGTTGAGTCACTTCAATAGCAACAAGACCCTCTTCATTTTGATCGTAGTGGAACATTACGGCATTAGAAAAGTACTAGATACTTCTTTGTACTTTATCGCTGACTCGAACACAAGTTGTAATTCCAATTTCAACTCTGTCTCTGCATTGTTATTTAAGGTGTCATAAGACATCATATGTCCACAGTCCTACTCTGTTTCCATTCACACTAAAAAGTCAACAGACTGCCTGACTGGATGACAGAATGATAGACTGACTGGATGACCGACTGAGTTCTTGACTTGTCAATGGCACCATAAATCAAAGGACAGAGTTCTACACGTCGTCGTGTTGTCAATACACTCACAGTTGCCATTGCCAATACAAATTATCTGCGAGTGTGTGAGCTTGTCGTCCGGCTGACGCTGCGTATGAGTAATGTGCGTGTTGAGGCAGCACACGGCCAATGCCACCATTGGATTACGTTGAAGACGTAAGACACATAGACACAAATCCTTATACATATGTATATCTCCATCAATCGCATTTGTTTCGTAAATCTCTTTTGGCCAATTTGTGTAGCGTTCTTTTCGAGGCTGACTTAAATGGATGAAACAAAAACTTGTTTGCCAAAATGCAAATTACATGCAGCCTTTTACATAAATATAATCGAATTGTGAGTCAGCATAGTTTATAGAAGAATGTCGCCAATGTTATGTTCTTTATTTTTTAATATTTTTTTTACTATTTCACATATACTTTTAACTTCGATTTTAGGAGCTAAACATTTTATAATTAGTTGTAGAATTTACGTAGAATTCATTCTGCAAAGTTGAGCTTGGGATGTTAAGCGTCTGATGTCCTTTGAGATAGAGATTTCAACACATCTGCGTTACAAAAACTGTTAACAAATTGGTCCTACAATTCTAGCTGCTGTTGGTAAGACTCTATCCCGAATAATATTTCTATATATTAATTTCATTGAATTGCTCGAGATACTTGATTGAGAGCAGAAAGACGAATTACCTGAAGAATAAACTTTCCGAGATAAAGTCAGACATTCTTTTTACTGCAAATTTGAAGGGTGCTTAAGGCAATATCTCATTCAGTGATGTTATGAGAGTTGGTAACAGCTTGATAGGTTACTTTTTTCCGGTTATCATTTGGGCCCGCATGCTCGCAAATTGAATGGAAGGGTTCTGTGGCTGATTAACTGTTTACTTTGCTTCGACTGGACATCAGTCAAGGATGCGAAAGGAAGAATTTGCCATTTGCAATCAGTTCACATAGATCAAAATGTCCGACTCATTGGCTGCCAGTTTTAAAACTGAAATTACTTCTGCTACAAAAAGCCATAAATAAAGCCGAGAGCTGTGAAGGGCCGATAAACCGACGAAACAGATAGCAAAAGTGAAACAGAGATAGAGTGGGTCAAGTCACAGGCTCCAAATGCTTTGTTGTTGTTGTTGTATGTGTATGTATATTAAAAAAGAAAACAATAAACTAATATAAAATTGGCAACATAAATCGTGAGTGTGTGCGTGGCAAATGTATATAAAATTCTTAAATAAAAAATAGAATACAACAACAGCAGCAAATTTTCAAGTGGCAGAGAAGCGATGGCAGGCACTGTAAGGCCAGAGGCCGTAAGGTGGAAGGACAGCGAGGATTCGGAGCACTGTAAGGACCACTCGAAAACTGGCGCATTGTTCTATTAACTCATGTGTGGGATCATAAATTTTACAGCTTTGCAAATAAATTTTCAAGCCAACAAAATAGCAAAATAAAAAATATAATAGAAGGCAAAAAATATTTCTAGGAAAATAGTCATAAATATTTGCGCCATTATGAGACCTGGACCGTTTCAAGTGGTCGCTGAATGTGTGTGTGTGAGTGTGTGTGTGTGTCTGTGTGAGTGTGCAGCAAATAGCTTAATAATATGTTGTGGCAGGGGACACATTGAACATCAACATGTGTCCATCCCTTTTTGCCAGCATTTTCTAAAATGCGTTGAAAATTGCCTGAAGGACAAGTAGCGCGATAAAACAGTCAACGTTTATTGTTATTATTGCTTTCATTCGATGTTGTCGTTGTTGTCGTTGTTGCTGCTGTCAACCTTTTGTGTTTCAAGTGATTTTATGGGCATTCCATGTGCCACAAGTAGAAGAATAGCACGTCAACGTTGCCAGGCGCTGGCTGCACTCGAGTCGTATGTGGGTGGGAATTGAATGAGTAAATGAGTATAATGAGTAGGAAATGAATAAATAACTTGTTGCCCAGCGCTTGACCAAGCTTACTCAGAGGAAAGATACGAGTTGTAATAATCAAACACAAGCGATAAGTGTGGAAACCTATCAAGTTTTCTGAGAAACTAGATCAATATTTAAGTTCGCCTGAATAAACATTTCAAGAATTCAATTATTATCAATTGAATTTATATTTTTTATAACATACCAAAGTTGTTTCGAGCGAATATAAATGTGCAGCTAAACAATTTAAATGTGGTATTTTAAAAAAATGTAAAAAACCTTAATTTAAATAATTTTTATTTATTTTAGCCAGTTGAATAAAACTTGAGGAAAACTCGTAATTCCAGAGATAAACAAACGGCTCGAAATGCACTTAAAAAATTTCAATTAATATTATTTTGTATTGGGTCGCATGTTTAATATTTTTGAAACATTAAGAACTGTTGAGTGAATACAAAAAATGTATTTTCTTAACGCGGTAAAATCAAGAGTTTTTCTTAGTGAATTAACGAGTGTGAATAATAAGAAATGAGTGCGTCGAGAGCATATTAAGATGCAGTTTGGATGAAATGATTATAAAATGGATAAAATTAACGTTTGCAGATGATTTTAGACAGTGAGCAGCTCAAGTGAATAATTGATTAAATATGAATGCGAAGAAATGCCAAAGCATGAAAGGATAATTATTCTCCTTTAATTTTTTTTTCAAGAATATTCTAATTACCCATGTTAATTATTTGGCAGGATGAATTGCGAATATTTCGATGATTTATTATTCCACTTGGCTGAATGGATGGATGAATGTTGAATGTTGTTGGCCTTTTTGCAGCCCAGTTAAGTGGATGAAGTGAATAAGAAACGCAAAAATAGAAGGAGAGCGGTTGGGGTTGGGGATGTACTAAATGCTATTCATTTAATTATTAATATCATTTCCATTTAAGACTAAACGCTTCGACAATCGTTTCGTCCTTTTGTTTACGATTGCTTTCAACTTTAATGAAATCCCCGCTTGACAAAGGTTCAATGAAAGATTGATTGAAAACCATTTTTGAAGTGGCAGTGTGGCCAAACCCGGCCAAGACCGATACCGATACCGAGACCAAAGCCAAAGTCTGTAGATGGGCGTGCCAATAATTATGCGCATAAATTAGGCAAAGGCACACAGCCTTGAGACGCCCCTCTCCCCCTCTCCCACCCTTATGCCCTGCTCCATGCTCAAGTCCAAGTTTCCAAAGTCTGGCAAAGCTGAATAAGCTTAACGCAGGGCCACAATATCCAGGCAAAGGAGAAAGAGGAGAAAAAGAAGTAAAGGGGAGGCAGTTTTTTGCCGTCAAGTTGAAACTATAAAGCGGCGCAAAAGTCGTCGCGATTGACGACTGCAAAGGACTCGGAGCACCATGGGGATCCTGGGATAGCCTATGTCGAAATTTGAGTTTGTGACTCCATTTACTGTTCCAATGTTGACACTGAGTGATGCGAGAGCACTTTTGACAAATTACCTAAATTATGAAATTGTAAAACGTCAAGTTGATTAGCTTTTTCTTTAGATTGGCTTTGATTGCGTGTGGCCATAAGACCCATGAGTTGTTTCTTCTGGCAATGAATCAGCAAATGGCAATGAGAGAGGGATGGGGATTGGGATTGGGACTGAGGACCAGGGGCAGACCAGGTGACGACCAGGTTGTCAACACGTTGCTATCATAAATTTGCACCTGCAAAATTGGGTTATTCGTTGGCCTGACTGGCTATAAAATTATATTAAGCAAATGCGTTTACTCTTAGACGTACGCGCTGCCAACGTGGCTTTTACGCCTTAACTCGGCTAACATTTCATGAATAAAATCCATTGCCAGACACTCTAATGGCCACCAGATAAAGTCCTTACTTGATGCATGTAACAAAGCAAAGCATTTCACTTTAAACATACACAGCTAGAGATACAGATACATTTACAGACATGTACATTTCAACTTGCAGGTACAAAAACACTTTTAATTTGGTTGTGAATTCCCATTCTAGTCTGAATACAACTTAACAATTTATTCAATATAATTTAAACACCACATTAAATGGATAGCTCATTGATGCATTCAAAAGTATTTGTTCTGACCTTGAAAATGCTATGCGAATGCACACTGACAGAATTTAGATGGCAACTCTCAGATTAGCGATGGGAAATTTTAATTTCAGATTCGCCGAAATATAAATATTAATAAATAGGGGATCAAATTTTGCTTGCAAGATTACTTATTTTTAGATTGGTTTTCTAAAAGTATTATTATCTTAAATGTATATATACTTTTAAGAATTTTTTTTAATTACAAATATATCTGTGAATTAATGTTTTATTTATTATTTTTGTTTTTAATAATTTAATTTAAAAATAAAAAGTCTGTTACCTGAGTAATCTGTAATCTGTAAATAAAACCTTAAGAGAAAAATTTGATTTTATTGTATTGGCTTGGCAATAAAATAGTTTTAAAAATTTTAAATTATTTTTTAAGTGAATAAAATATTAAGTATTTTCATATTAAATAATTTAATTTTAAATAACTTAAAAGAGAAAGTAGTTACTTAAATAGCTTTTTTTTTCTATTCCAACATTAAACTTTTTTTTGAAAAATTGAAGATAAGAACCCAGGAAGTTTTTAGCCAAGATAGTGAACAATCTCTGACTCTCTGTCGCTCTATTTCCGTCTCCTTGCAGATACATTTACGTCTGCCACGCCCCAATGGCACGCACCTGGTGCACGATGCCGCGAGTGAGGCGTTGCACCTTCTACATTGCGCTTCTGGCATTTCTGCACCAGTTGCCGAGGTTCTTTGATCGCACCTATTCGCCGCTGGAGATCGAGTGGAATGGCCATGAGACGGAAGTTTGCCAGGTGGAGACATCGCTGTGGGTGCACGAATATATCGGGGTGAATCTCTATTACACCAGCTACTATCTATTTCGTGTTCTATTTGTGAATCTGTTGCCGTGCATCGTGTTGGTGACATTGAACATTTTGTTGTTTGCGGCATTGCGACAGGCGCAGGAGAGACGCAAGCTGTTGTTTCGGGAGAATCGAAAGAAGGAGTGCAAAAAGCTGAGAGACTCGAATTGCACCACACTGATGCTAATTGTGGTTGTCTCCGTTTTTCTGATCGCCGAAATTCCCATTGCTGTCGTGACGGCCATGCACATTGTCAGCTCACTGATCATTGAGTTTTTGGACTATGGCATTGCCAATATCTTTATAATGATGACCAACTTCTTCTTGGTGCTGAGCTACCCGATTAACTTTGGCATCTACTGCGGCATGTCGCGTCAGTTCCGGGAGACGTTCAAGGAGATCTTCATGGGTCGCAACGCCGGCAAGAAGGACAGCTCCTCCAAATACTCCATTGTGAATGGACAGCGCACCTGCACCAACACCAACGAGACGGTCCTCTAGTAATTGGTGATGTTGGTGCCGCGGCGGGGCAGCAGCGATCATCATCGAAGCCAAGCCGTTTGCACAACCGTTGCCGACAGCACGGTGCCGCAGCATCAGCATCATAATCATAATCATCTTAATCATCATCTTAATCATCATCAGCAACATCAACAGCTTCGTCGCTCCAGCAACATGGACATTATCGCCGAGGAGCGCAACGTCTAAGGTTTCCCCTCCTGGTTTCAAACCCTCTGAAATACATAACAAAATTATAAAACAATAAACAAGCTACTTTGATTGATCAATAATTAAAAGCGACGAAATCGCTTTCTCCGGTATTTCACCAAAGATTATTGTTGGCGAAATTGCAGTGAAAGCGATATCAGCAAGACTTTCATTTAAACTACATTTATTCAAACTTATAATAAAGGCTAAAATCACTTTCTCCACTACGTCACCAATGTCAACAAGTTTGTGCTTGAGTGGGAAATTACAGCGAAAATCCAAATCTAACTGATATTCCGCTGCCCATTGAGTATGTTAAATTTGTGAAATCGCTTTATCCACTTTTAGTTGGCGAAATTGAAGCAAAAGCGATATCAGACAAACTGTGAAATTGCAGTGAAAAAAATATCAGCTAGGCTGTCTATTGAGGATAATAAGAATAAATGATTAAATGAAAAGCTGGTGAAATCGCTTTCTTGCAACCAAAGCGATATCCGAAAGACTATCTTTCGAGCGTGATCAAATGAAAAATTCGATAAAGGAAAATGATTGTTTTCGTAATGGAGGTGACAACAATATTTGGAACACTGTCAGTTGGGTTTGTTGGCGAAATGAAGGCGAATAGGATATCAGAAACACTGCATTATTTGAACAGATTATTATACAGTAAACAAAAAACAAGCAAAACTAACCAATATTCAAAGCTATTCAAACAATTAATTCACTTTGAATATACATAAATAAATAAAGAATTTCAATGTTCAATGTTTGTTCCAGTTCACTGATTAAAATGTTAAAAACGAAAACAACATAATTAAAAATGCAAAACAATTGAATTTAATACTATGTACTATGTGTATCTATGAATGTGTAACAAACTATAAAATATGAAGCAGAAAAACAAAAAAATGATAATGTAATAAGTCTTGTCATTAGATAAAATAAACATTTCGAAATTTGGAAAATTTTAAATAAAATTACAATCGATAAACGATTAAGAGAGTTGGACGAATCGAAAGTGATATGAAAATGGATAAATAAAATATATAATTTGACTATAACCCATAAAATTCTATAGCTCTAGTACTTTGCGGTTTTAAGAATGCTAAGAAAATAATTTATGTATAAATATATAAAAGTAAATGTGTATTTAATAGGTATAAAAACAATGTGGAAATCAATGTAAAAAATCGAATAATAATTACAGGAACAATGTGCATAGTTAGTCGAGCTACAACTGACCTCTGCACACATAGTTATAACATATTTACAGCTCTAATTGTAAACATAAACAAAAAGAATAAGGGATACCAAAGAATAGAAAAGATACTAAAACAAAAGTTTATTTTTGTGTGATTTTTGTGCGACATTTTGGGATAAAGTTGCTGTAAACAAAAAACTAATTAAACTTTAACAATAAGCTGACTTTGTTTAAGTGAAAACTAATCGTAAGCCAAACAAAAAACAACAACAACAAAGTATGAAACTCATTTAAATTTGTAAACCTTTTGAGCCCCAAAGTTTACTGATTTAAATGACAGGCAAATAATAAACTCAGCTCTCAATGCAAAACATCAATAAAAACGAATTTCAAAAGTTTCAATCTTTGTTGTTTGCAGATGAAACCAATGCGTTTACAAAATATGTATTCTATATAAAAATAGTATATATACTAAATTCCATGTTGATATTCACGATGTAGGTTCAGTTTTTTTTTTTTTGTGACGTAGCAATTAAGCGAAAAATAAGATAAGTTAAGTGAGTAATAAATTGATGATTCAATGTTGATATCTGTCTGTGTACAAGTATTTTAAACAAATCTCAAGTTTAAATGTTTTACTCGTAAATCTATGTATATTAGCTTATTAAGTGCAAATACGAATAAAACCAAAACTTCAAGTTTTCTGTCTAAATCGAACGTCTTTCATTGTTTTCTAGTCTAGTAGATACCCCCAAATTTTCCTCATTTGTGCAATACACTTGTCGGATCGGATTACTATATCATGTTGCTGAGATACAACCAATCACTTCAAAATAAGGTTATCTGTCTCTTATACCAAGGTGGATTTATATATGGTGATGTATTCGTTTGACGTGCTCTCTTTTTCGGGGCACAAACGTCATTATGAAAGCAAACATCGTAGTTACCGGTTGTATTAAATTCTCTGAAAAATGCCCCGTGTGTGAAAAATACATATGCCGCTCGAACGCAAGTCGTTTGGTTTTTGTTTCCAGAGATATGAAAAGGAGACAAATAAATGCAACAGGAACTGTGGGAGCATGCACCGGTGAGCAGCTTCCACAAAGAGAGCAACAGGGATAACAGTGTCGATGCTGACGGCTAACAGGAGCTTAACAGATCTCCATAATCACAATTAATTAATTGGTTACCTACGGGTCATTACAGGAACAACAAGACAAGCATGTCATTGCATTTTATTTTCATTTCATATATTGCACAGCGCACAAAACGAAAATGAGCGAAGAGTATAGAAAACAAAACAAAACAAATTTTCTATATATCTATCTCTGTCGTCTCTCTCACGTCAGTCTCTTTTTGACAGCTTTGCCCCGAGAGAGAGCGAATACATCACCATATATAAATTCACCTTGTCTTATACATGCGAAACAAAACAGAAAAACAGAACAGAAAAACAGAAAAAGAAAATAAATGTATGTGTAAAAAATATGGAACAACTTTTGACTCGTCGAAATGTGCTTTTATTCTCATAAGTTTTCTATTCAATTCCATATTGTCCCATTGTGCGGTCGTTAAGTGATTCTTTGCTGGGCAGCGTGGCGTATACGCAATATTTGTTATCGCTAAATAAATGGACAACTAAATCGCATTAGGTATGTTCAACAAGGAGAAATTGTTTTTCCCTGGAAAGTCCATATGCCACAGCCTTACCGAAGGCCATATTTTCAAGTTGTTTTGTTTTTGTTTTGGTAAAATGTAACTGAATGTATCTTTTAATTAGAGGGTTCTTGATTTTGTTTTAGTACATATTACATATATTTCCATATCCTTATCAGGATCAGTACAGTCGACACTGGTGTTTCTGGGGAAAGTCACAGGAAAAGGCGCGAGCAAACGACTCGAGTTTGGCGACAGCATCGTTGACACGCTCCCGACTGCCGCCGTGGACGGGACTGTCCTCCAGCTGACTGCTGTCCTGGCAGAAGAACTGGGCAAAGTTGAGAAAGAACAGCTGCCGCATCGAGTTGTTGGCCAACGGCGTCGTGGCGTTGAATGTCTCATAGGCCAGGGAGAGACCATTGATGTCCGCGAACTTCTCATCAATGTCGCTCATTTCCTTGTGGCTGCGACGCAGGCAGCGAATTTGATGCGCAAATCGCTCGTTGCGGCGAATTCGCAACTTCTGCTTGCTGCTTGCCACATGGCCACGCCCATCGTAGTGGATATCGGTGGGCGTGAAGGCATGCGACATCTCGTGAGCGATCAGAAACCCAAGGGCACTTTGTGAAAGCACCGTTGCCTGATGGGGCCGATAAAGGGGCGTGGCAAGCAGCGAGACTGGCAACACGACCAAATTGCGATCGGGCAGAAAAAAGGGCGAGGCATAGCTGCCGAAGCCATCGGACTGCAGCAGCAGCAAGCTTGCCACATCGCGATTCCTGTCTCGATTCCATTGCTCGATTTGTTGCAGGGTGGCAAGCAGGTTTCCATAGTAATCGCTGTCATTTAGTTGCAAGTTGGCATAATGCCCCTCCAACAGCTGCCGCTGTGTGGCATGATCAGCTTGTGGCAAGGCGCTCACGCGCAGCCGCATGCGATGCAACTTGTCGAGTAGAAAGTGCTGTGTGGCAGCTCGAAAGCGATTGCGATTGGAGCGTAGCAACAACTCGAAGCGTTGACGCAGCTCTTCAAACAGCTGTTGCATCGTGGCATGCATCGACTGACGCTCCTGCTCGCTCTGCTGCTGTTGCAACAGCCACACTGCGGCGTGCGTCAACAGGTGGCGCGACTGAGCCGCGCACTCTTGGCGCCCAAACGACGGCGCCGCACGCAGCTGCAGCTGGTGCAACAGACGCAGCAGCGCGTAGCGCATGAGCTGCGCCAACGGCCGCGTCGCACGCAACGCGCGCAAGCGACGCGCGTAATGGGACCAGTGTGCGGCAGGCAGCGCACTCGAATTGTTGAGTGACAACGGCAACGGCAACAGCCAGTTATCAGGTAATAAGTGCTCAGCTAGCGGGTATACTTGACCTGAATCTGCACCTGTCTCCGTCTCCGTTTCTGCCCCTTGCGGTGGCGCCTCACTCAGTTGCAGCTCCAGCTGCTTGACCTGCTGCCAGAGCTGCTGCGCTGGCACGCCCAGTGGCTGCAGCGCGTGGTAGAGTCGCTTAAACTGGTTACGCGTCAAGGGCTGGAAATCACTTAAGGCCACTTCGACATCTCCAGCTGGCCAGGGAAGTTGCAACTGCAGTAGCCACTGCACGGCCTCCCGAGTCGACTTTAACTCCGGCTCTGCCGCAAAGAACTTTTCTGACGCCGAGTGCAGATTGAAGCCTTCGTCGAACAGCAGAAGCAATCTTCTGTAATCCAGCTCCGACTGCAGCTCTTGCCCCAAGCTCATGTTGCCCCATGTGGCAAGCCAGCGCACGAACTGCGGCGCCTGGAAGTGGCCCTGCATTCTTCGACAGGCGTTGTAATTGTCGCGCAGAAGTTGCACAAATCGCGGCTGATTCTCAACCGGCGGCAGCTCAAGCAGTGTGGCAAGCTTGCCATGATAGACATGATCCAGTTGCTCCAATTGGCTGTGATAGGCGCGTTCCTCGTGGGCCGCAGCCCAACCGCCGCAGGCGTGTGCATAGAAATCATCGCAGGCATCCGCCGAGGGATTCATGTGGCGCCTCAAGTAGCCAGGCAGTCGCATCGAGCTGCAGCTGCAGGCGGAGAGGATCGACAGCAGTGCAAATGCCAGCAACCGGAACTCATTCTGCAGTTTGCACATCTCGAATCGAATTTCGCGTGAGAACTGCGCAAATCCAATTGTCGATCGGCCGATAACGTTGGGGAATTCATCTCACGGCGATGCCCCTAATGATAACCCCGGTTAGACTCTCGATTTCGACGTCGTCATCAATCGCCCAGTTGATTAAAAACACTACTTAGCTTATTTGCCATCGAGGTGTGTGCATTTTTACGTCACTAGCGTGGATTGTCGTCTACTGTGATATAAATGGTAATTCAATTTATATTTTTCTTCAATATTTTTGGCAATAATAGGTAATAGAAGTATTACCGTGATTATACCCAAAATGCTTATTTGCAGGGTATTTGCATATTTTATATCTGATGGCATTAATGAGTAACAGTTAGTAGATCCCTCTTAAATATAAATGTTATTTTTAGTATTACCAATATATGAATTCATCTATATTATAAGGTGTTTTATTAATATAGATAACAATGGGTATCTATTCGTCGATAATTTTTAATAAATTTAATGTGGGATTGAAATCGAAGCTATTGCATTACTCGCATTAAAATAGAAGCTTTATAACAATTTTCATGTGCCCATAATGTAATATAACAGGGTATTTCGCAAATTTATTTATTGCTGATTGGTGTCATAAATACTTTTTGCTTTTATATTTTAGGGTATTTCGCCTATCAATCCACAATTGTAGTCACTTTTCTGGAAAAAGATTTCGCATTGATTTAATAGACTTAATTGATTTCTCAGCAAAGTTCAACAATTGCAAATTGTTGGCAATAAATTTACTCCTGTGCTCTCTAGTCTTATTTCTGATTTCTCAGTTTACAATTCGCAGTTCCCATCTAAGTTAATTATAAGATAATGCAAGTTTTCAAGCTGTTGTCGGCACAGGGAGGGGGAAAAGTTCTAGGGAAATTTGCATTTCCATTGAACGCTCAGCGGTTAAAGTTTTTCACTGATTAAACAGCTTTATGGCGGCAGAGCCACGCCCAAAAGCCGTTTAAGCTGACAAATATTCATGAAAACGTTCGCTGGAGAAAGGAGGGAGGGGCAGAGAGCGGGGCAGATTCAGAGAAAACAGGAAGAGGAAGAGAGCGACCGCAGAGGTCATAAAACAAAACTGCAACACACACAAAAAATTCAACGAAAATTGCAAAAGCCTGCGGCGTTTTTCCCTCGTCCTATTCAGATTTAATGCACTTGCCACTAGAGTGCGACAAGGGGATGGTAATGTGAAAAGGTTGAGTGAGAGTGAGAGTGAGAGGGGAGGTGGTTGCAACTTGCATTTGCTGTGAGCACCACCAACACCACAGGCGCAGACCAAACCTTTTTGCCTTTTATCCTCTCCATTTTGAAAGTGTCTAGTTTAGTTCGCAGTTAAATAACTGAAAGATATATTGAATTAAAAATTAAAGAAATTCATAAATTAAACTCTCCTTTAAATTAAATGACTGAACTTAATTAAAGCTTACAGAAATGCAATTTATTAAAAACAACTATTGGCTAAAATTAAACTCTAATTTAAATTAAACATCTGACTAATATATTTATAGAAATTCATATTAAACATATTTACAATAGTAGCTATCATATTTAATTTATTAAAAACTATTCTTAGTTTAAATTTCGCACACAATTAACTAGCGAATGCTCGTAAATTAAAACTTTCACCTCATCGAAACTTTCACTTGCAATTTCATGTGCTTCAAATATGTGTTTTATGAATACTATTTGTTATTATTTTTTATGGCGCCACTAAGTGCAGTCCGCAAAAAGTAAATTAAGTAAGTACTGATAAATTAAATATAACTAAAATTATAAATTTCTTATTAAATTAATAGAAACTTGTTGTTACAGACTGAATAGAAATAAAAGTTCAGCTCTGGGGTATGCCACAAATTATAAATGATCCATGGGGCTACCCCTCTTTCTCCCCCTGCCTGCGCCCTTGTCAGCGAGGGCGGAACTGTGGGTTGCAGCTACTGGCTGTCCTTGTCGGTGCTGCACTTGAAATCAAGAGATTTTGTTTGCCTTTTTAGCTGCCGACAAATATGCATGTGTGTGTGTGTGTGTGTGTGTGTGTGTGTGTGTGTGTGTGTGTGTTGGTGTGGTAAGTGCGTAGCGAGAAAATGTCCTCGGAAATGTGTGGAAAAGTCGAGGCAAGTGCAGTTGCAACAGCTCAGCTGCCACTCAAACTTCAACCTCAACTGGCGCCTGGCATCCGTACGCGGCCGGATAAAACTCCTGTGCCCGGATAAATCTCACTGCCAGCCGACAAAATAAATAGAAAGAATGTAATATGTAGGAGCAACAATAACAACAACAATCGCATGTTGATTAATTTTAAGCCTTGCCCGAAAAAGTGGGCAACAAAAAATGAAGGCGCCGCAAGCCTCATTTATTTCACTCAAAATTGATTGACTCCCACAACGCAACACAACGTGGCAAGCTTTCATATTAAAGTAAACAAGGAGAAAGCAAATACACGTATGTGCAACAACAATGGCAATGGAAATGGGTAAGAGAATGAGAATGCGAATGCGAATGCGAACGAGTAGAACATTGAGCAGGGCATCAGATAATCAATCAGAAGCTGCTTATTGGCTTTTCAAAATGCGTCTAGCAAAATAAATAAAAGTCAAAGCGACAATGTGGCATGTTGTGCTGCCACAACCACTAAGCACAGACACTCCACTCCACACACACACACACACACACTCGACACATACACATCTGTCCCATCTGCCCTGAAAATATGTACACTGCCGCTTAACTGAATAGACTCACTCTATCAAAGTAAATGACTAAATACAATTTGTTTCATTCATTATTCAGTAGTTAATAAGAATCAAAAGTTTGCGATCTTTAATTTAACCCATTAAATGCTGCCCATAGATCGGCTGGTACGATGTTGACGAAATTTTGAAAAGTGTGCCTGGAAGACCATAAAAGTTGATAGAAACAAAAAGAAAATTTTATCTTCAAATTTTATTTTTCCGTTTCCATACATTTTTCAGCTTTTTTCGTCAACATTTTCTATGGAAAAAAAATCTAGATATTTACCTATAAAAAAAAACAAGTATACCATGGATTACTAATCTGTTAAATTTTTATTCTCATACTTTTTTTATTTCTCTTTACTATGATATCTCTCACATGAACCGCGCTAGAATTCTTAAAGTGTCAACACTTTCTTGGGTATTTAAATACCCATTGGCATAAAATGGGTTAAGAACGCATACCAAAATTATTTTGTTTTTTATGGACCTAAAAAAAACGGCCTGTTTATTCTGGCTCAGCCTTCTCAAATTTCAAAAGTCTATATACATAGTAATAATTCACATTTGTGTTTATTTTTAAATATAATATATACACTAGCCAGAAAAACTATGCGTACACACTTTCTTTTACTTTAACAGCTATTGTAAGTCAAGTAATCATAGTAAAAAAAATATATTTGGAAAGGTCGTTGAAATTCCGTTTGAATGGCACAAAGCTTTCCTTAACCCATTAAGTACCCTTCGAAAATTTCGAATTTATGTAAAAGTCACTTTTCAAAACTTTTTTCCTCGACTTTTTACAAAAAATATTTTGGTGCAAAAAAATTCTTAAAACAAGTCTAAGAGTGACTGCAAAAAAAAATTTTTTCAAAAATATTTTTGCTAGTATTTTTTATTATTTTTTGAAAACTGCAAAAAAGGCACCTTTTGAATGAAAATGAGGAAAAATGGGTCAAAATGGTCATTTTTAGGATTTTCAAAAAATTATAAAAATTACTTACAATAGCTGTAAAAGTAAAAGAAAGTGTGTACGCATAGTTTTTCTGGCGAGTGTATATCACTATAATTAAATTATCAATTAATTTTGTTACTTTTTGCCAACTAATAAAATCAATTTGGTCAAATTGGGCCAATTGTTCAAAAAGATTTTTAAACTTTTACTTTGAAAGAAATCTTGAGCCTATTTAGCTGAGCGGCAGTGTAAGTCCAAGTCCAAGGCTGGACCCACAAATTGTTGTTCTTCTTACTGCCTAATGCCAATTTAATGTTGTGTGTGTATGTATAAGTGTGTGTCTATCAGTGTGCATCTCTCTCTTTCCCTCCATCACTTTATCTTTCTCTGTCTGTTTGTGTGCGTTAGTGTGTGACTAAGCCCATACTAATGCCCAAGTATCGATAAACGTATATAATCAAAGGCAATTAGGCTTTTGAGAATTGCTCTTCTCCATTCACTTCTTCTTTATTTTTCTCCTTTTCTTGTATGCGCTAATTAATTTTCAATTGAATTTATGCGTCTCACAAAACAACAACATCAATAGCAATAGCAATAGAATCTAGAAAACGTCTTAAAATTGATTTTTATTGAAGCACTTCATTGAATTTTCACGCTTCATGAAGACTCTCACAGCCTTTGAAGGAGCAAAGCTGCCACGCCCCTCAAGCAATTGATGCTCTAAACGTGCTCCGATCAATATATGTGTTTTATAATAAACACAATCGATTGCAGTTACCTTGAAAAACTTTACAGATGTAAGACATTCGCTTGAGAGCATTCTGTAAACTGTATTTAAACCAGTGGTCGGCACCAACACAGTCATATGTTTGCATTGCGTTAGTGTGCATTTTTGTTCGCCTAACAGCGGAATAGCAGCGACGTTAACAGAAGCAAATCGTAGAAGTGTGTCGTACGTGAGTGTACATGAGCGACAGCGCAGTAGCTACGCAAGTTTCCTATGCCTACGGGATAGGGCCGTGCCGACCGCTGATTTAAACTGAGACTTTTATATTGTATTGTACTGTTAAAGATAAAAATAAGACCTTCAAGCTTAAGGTGAAAAAATACATGAATTTGTACATTTTCTAAAAATACACTAAAAGTGACTAAAAAAAAAGTTCATCATTTAATTAATATAATTTGTGAAAAATGCAAAATGATCAAAAAATTGCACTTGGCTGTTACCTAATGCTTCAAAGCTTCATAATATACACAATATAAAGGACAGACCTCAGGCCAAAGAGCTGTTCAATAAAGATGATAATTAAAAGAAATATTGCTGAGCTGTTAATGTATTTATGTGCCCCTATTATTGCAGCTGATCAGATTGCAGGCAGCATAATGAAAGTTTCTGTCTGTCTTTCATTAATGTTAATGGGTTTTTACACTCTTTCGCCTTCGGGCTATTAGCGCAAATTACGAAATTACAAAACGAGCGAGCGTTAACATACACTAAATGCAAAACGGATGCCAAACAACGGCTAATGGCAAATTTCTCTTTGCAATTAAACATAACGCCCGGAGAGCCCAAAAAAATAACCCAAAAACGCTCAGACAAACCGCAGACAAATGCTCCCAAAACAAAAAAAAACAACATTTTATATAAAAAATTGCCGCATGCATTTAAATTAAAATCTAACCGAGCCCGGGGCCGACCGCATTGTCTGCCTCTTTGTTCCGATCCGAGCCGGAGTGGACTGGACCCAACTGGGCTCAACTGGATCCTTAATTGTGTACGTATCTCCTTTACAACAATAACCACAACAACAACAACATCAACAGCAACAGCGACAACAACTAAAGCCACAATGGCAAACCGAGAGGCAACAACTATCAATTCCTAAATGCGGTTGTGCAGTAGATGAGCTTTTGGCACATAATTAGCTGTGAAACGTTTCAGACATCGACTCTTCCACCCTTTGACCCCTTGACCACCCTCTAGACCCACAAAAAGGTCAACAGCACACAAAATGCCATCAGGCTAAGGACATTTTGTTGCAGACTGACCGGCAATCTGTGGCAATTTGTCGTTGTCTTTCCTGTGGTCACTCAAAAGTGCTCAGAATTGATGAATCAAACAACCAGAAATCGGTAAACCGTATCAACAAATACGGGTTACTCGTATTAATTAGGAGCGAACGCCATTCATAATGCTCTTAAAATTTAAGTGTCTGTTGATTAAACTGAAATTCGGTAAACCTTTCACGAATTTCTTCAAGTCTCAGCTCGAATCTGGCAACCATCCATCACTCTCAACTATCAAGCATGACTATAGAAAATAAAGCTGAGTGTTAGATCATGACTTGCATTCGGTTTCATTTGCTGAAATAATACACCAAGTCCACACACTTCAACTGGCAAATCACTTCCGGAAATGGGTTCTAGACCGGCTGATAAATATGAGTATTCGAAAGTTTTTAGGCTACAGGTATTCAAATTTATTCAACTGATACTCTCTTTTAATTTATTCAACTGATACTGCAACTTTTTTCCATTTGTACTACATTCCTTGTATTGCATCTTACAATACATGAAATCAAAAAAATAATTGAGGATTTTATTAAAAAATTAACAAAGGCTAACTAATTACACACCCCCAATATCTATGTCTATTGCCATTCTTCATATATCTTGAGCTATATGCTTGCATCTATTTCTGTACATTATTTATTCCAATAACCAACGAAAATTGTTGGCTATCCTTGATTTTTATATCGACATATCTCTATTTATATAATTTATTATATTTCCCTTGCTTTTACCTATCTTTTTGCCATATCTAATTTTTTTTTTTCATTTTATATTTCATCCGAATTCGTATTCATATTAATGTATTTATCATTTTTCTAGCTAGTGTTGCTATTTTTATACCTATTAGCCTTCATTGCCTCCTTTTCCACTTACAACTGGGTCGACATAATCATCAGTCGACCAGCCTGACAGACGGGCAGGTGTAAGCCTGGCTATTAGCATTTCACTTATAGTCTGCCACACGCAAACAGGACCAACAGGACCAACAGGACTTCAGTTCGAGTGAGCTTTGTTGACTGAAATGGGACGGACATTTGTCACGGGCGCACAATCAAAAGGTGTTTCTAATTTATGAATCAACATAATTAGCTTTAATAATACTACGAGTATGTTGCTGTCACACGTAATTCAGCTACGCATATGAATTTTGAGGTGGAAAAGTGGGCGTGTAATTTTTGGTATTCATATTCATTAACTCAGGTCGACTCCAGTCTGTGGCATGAAATTGTGGATAGTACGGGATGTGCAACAGTTAAACAAAATAGTGATTTATAAACATTTCAGCTGAATGTAATCGAACTGAAGCTGTGACTGCGAATAATGTGGATGTTTATCAAGCGATATTTTTGAAATACTTATTCAAATGTAAATAAAATATAATTGGAATTGTAAAGCAGCAGATGGCTGCTTAAAAAAATAAAAAGTGTTTTCAGCTTGGTTTTTCAAAAATGTTTTTAGTTAAAACAAATGTTTTGTGTGGGAAAATGAAAAAAAGCTGTCTTTATTTGTTCCGTACGATTTTTCTCTGGGTGTTACTACTATATAAAGTGGAAAGGTCTACGTCAGTCGCAGATTTGATCGATTGTATATCGATTGAATAAATATAATTCAATTTATTTGACTGCCTCTCTTTGCCACTTCTAAGCCTTTATTGAGTCTTTAAAAGTATCACAATGTTATTCAGCCGAGAACGGCTTGTGATTGAGGCAACATTGATGCTATTTGCATTCAATTTGATTAAATTGAAAACTCAGAAAGTGTTTTAATTAAATCGGCATTCGCCAGGCTATTTGCGGTCATTCAGAGGGAGCTGAGCCAGGGAGTCCTTGTCTCAGTGTCAGTTTCAGTTGTTGTTGGACATTCCTGGCAGAAAGTAGATAATAATTGTTGTGGGCTTCGAGTGTTGCAAAGATGTTGCAAGTAATTTGCGAAACTTTTGTCTGTGTCCATTGCCCATTGCCCATTGCCCACTGACGTTGTCCTGGCAACGTGGCGTATGTGTAATGCGTGTAATTCAATAAACTTTGTGCACGAAATGAAAACTAAAACTCCCACACGGAGACCAAGGGCCAAGGGCTAATACGAAAACAAAATCTACTCGTACTCAAGTGCCATTGTCTGTCTCTCTTCATTTGGTCCTGCTGACCAGTTGTCCAACTGACCACTGTCCGCCTCTCTATTAGTTCGTCCTCGGTGTTTGTTACATTCGTACGAGTCCTGGCAGAAATATGTATGCAATTTCAGTCAATTTGTCGTTTACTTACGACTGCTCTGCGTGGTGTGAGAGATGCGTGTGCCATGGTAATATCATCTGTCAATTAATTAGACTTTCATTAAAAGTTACTTGGTCCAAGCCCGTGGCAATTGTTGTAACTCGAGTCATTGTTCGAATGTTTTTTTCTTTTTCTTTTTTTTTTGGTTTTCGAAGAATTTTGTTACCAAAAACAATGTTACGACAAATTTAGCGATTTAAGTTTATCGCTGCAATCGATAAATGTTAAACAATCGCTTAATCGATTTGTTGTCATCTTCGCCAAAGGCCAACAAATGATTTTAGAGCGTCAAAGTAAGCCACATGACAGACGACAAAGCCACGTTTAGTGGGCGCCCTTTGGCCTGAAAGTGAGGGATGCGCGCGTGTGTCTGTGTGAGAGTGTGCGAGTGCTTGTGTGTGTGTGTGTGTGGGAGTGTGAAAGTGTGTGTGCTCGTGTCATATCCATATGAAGCGACTGCGGTTTTGTGGCTTGCAACCAAATCCCTTCACCATCAAAAGCTTACCCCCGATCAGCACTGTGGACAAAATTGACACACAACTGTTCGCTGTAAACATTTCTCATTGCCCAATTGTCGACCTATGAGGTCAGTTATAAAAGATTTAAAATAAATTTACAGGCAAAAAATCATTCTAAAACTAAGTTCAAAATTCTTGACTTTAGCATGTATTTTTAAGTATGTATTCAGCATATTATTGTGAAATAAACACAACATGGGAATGAAATGGCAATCACTCAGCATTAAAGAAGTCAAAATGCCTAAATTCCGAAATCCAGTTGATTTCACTGGAGAAATTCTTATAGAGCCCCGATAGTCAAAATATTTGCAGAGAAGGAATTGAAAACCGTACTTGAATCAAGTATTTCGAACTCGATTTAAGGAATTTCGAGGTAAACGAATTTTTGACACAGTATGGGATTGTTTTATTCCGAATTCCCAGATTTTTATCTGTGTACAAATATACAGATTGATTGTTAAAGTTTGCCAATTACATTTAAATGCTCCCTTATAATTAAAAATATAATTTCAAACTTTCCATACGAGGGTAGTAACAAGAGTTAACCAAATCCGCAGATATCAGTTGAAAAATAAATTCTGTATTTGTGAATAAAGTTAGCACTTAGGGTAATAACAAAAGTAGTTGACAAAAATGAAATGTTTTTGAGAAATGGATCCTGCAGTGGTAGATTCTACCAAGTTTAATTTGTCTGTTATTCTATAAAAGTAGAATCTTTTTTTTTATTTTAAATTCCTTCTTTGCCTAACCTCTTGCAATTGAGTGGGCTGAAAATGTTTTTCCATAGAATTTCATGTTTGGTTCACATTGTGCGACCTGCGACGCATGTGTCAAGTGCCACTCTGTGTGCTAAACTCCATATGTGTGAGTGTGTGGTTGAGCGTGTGTGTGTGTGTGAGTGTTAGTGTGGGTGTGGGTGTGATTGTGTGAAGCGCTGGGCACAGAAGCCGTCATTTAATTTCACGCTTACCAGCCACGATGGCCACTCGTTGTCTCATCCCCTCTTTGTCTACAACGACCCACGATTTCGCCCGGGAACTCTCTCCCTTTCTCTCTCTCTCGCTCTCGCTCTCTCTCTCTCTCTCCCTCTGTTTCACCCATGCCAGACAATTTGTGAGTTGACGCTGCTGCTGCAAATATTTTGCATCACTATAATACTGTTAAAGTCCAGTTAGCTGCTAATGTTTTCTAATTTAATTATAGCCCTAGTCGCCGTTCACAGACAGTGCAAACAAAATTTGCATTTTTCCTCAAACTGGCTGCAGAAATTTTCATAGTTGCCAAGCGAACGAAAGGTTATGACGGGGAATTACGGGGATGTAAGAGAATAGAGGTGGGGAGAGGGGAGGAGAACGGAGGGAACGAAATGGCAAGCAAGTTAATAAATTGTGGGGGTAACAGCAGCTTCAAAACTGTTTTCATAGTCTATACCCTGTAACCAGTTGTGATTGCATAAGGTAGATTTAATACACTTTGATCATTGACTTTTATCATTTCTCATCGTCTGTAGAGTGTAGAAACAATAGGATAGAAAAGATAATAAAAATGTTGTTATACTTTCTTTTTTGCTATTAATATAGTTATCAAAGTTTAAGTTTAAGACTTACAGGATATGCTGTACGCCCATCACTTAACACATAGTGCCGTTAATTACAGTTGTTGCTGTTTGTTGTTGGCCCGGTCAAGCTTAGCCAACGCTGCAACGAGGTAAGTGCAACAGCAACAGCATCAGCATCAGCAGGTGGCAGCTGAGTCCGAGCAACAGCCTCCTAAACAGGGAGAGTACTGGGACTTACAGCCCCATCACATCTATTTAACCCCCTTCCTGTCCTTAGAGTCACCGCACGTGCAGTCGGTCCGAGACATAAAGAAAACATTGTAATCTCTGGCATCTCTCTCGCTGTCTGTGGGCGTGGCTTGTACTTAAAGCGGGATAAAAGCATGACAACCACAACCAGCCACCTCGGTTGATGTTCGTCACTCATTCCGCTTACTGGCAAGCCCCACTGTAGTGGAGTCAACTTCATATTTAAGAACTAAATCTTTATTAAAGAAAAGGGATTCGAAGAGAAAGCACTAGAAATTATTGTGAAAAAGAGCACCGCAAAACAAAAATTCATTTATTTTTCCTATAATTCAAAGTTGACGATATAAGTCTTATTTGTAACTGTAATAATAAAAACCCAGTAAGACAATTATTATATACATCTTAAACGCTTTTATTATAATATTCAAAACAAAGAGTTAAATAAAAGTCTATTTTTAAGCTTAATTTTTAATTTACAATAAAAAATAATACAACCAATTTAGTATTATTTTCTAAGCAATTTAATAAAATTTTGAAGGCACCATTTATTTTAAAACTCACAACAGTTACAATCTCTGCAGTAAATAATGAAAGTTAATTCTAAAATATGATACACATTTCTGCACGAAAGAGAGAGAGTTTCCCGAGGCACTGCCGTATGCGTATCTCGTTAATGAACTTCAACAACTATTTTGTCTGCGAATTTGAAGGTCACAACAAGTTTTTGAAGTCCCCTCCTTCTGGGTGTTTTTCTGGCAAATTTAACTAAATGATGCCTAAAGGACATGATCACATCAGAAAAAGGACACAGGAAATTCGTCGGACTGCATGTGAATACGAGAGATAGCGACTGTCTAGGTGATGACCTGCTTCTTCTTCTTCTCCTGCTTCTCCAGCTTCTGCTTATTCTTCCCACCCACAGGCGTCATAATTATAAAATGCTCTGCCAAACGGAAATTGAGGCAAGTGTCAAAGGCCAAAACGATGCGACGACGCGACGTCTGTGACCCTTGAAAAATGGTAAGAAGAAAACGAAAATGGAGAAAAAAAATGGCATACACGATTTTTGCGAATCAGCCGGATAGTGTTTGTAATTTAATTTCCTAGAAGCACTACAACTGCAGAATGGCCAAAAACTGCGCTTGCGGAAATGGAATTAGACGAGAAATGAAAGGAAAGGCAAAAAGAAGTGAGTGAAGCAAAGAAGAAGTGTGAGACGAAGGCTGTTGTGAATCAGCATCAGCATCAGCTCGTAATGAGCTGAAATGAAAAGTTACCAAGTTTATGTGACCCGACTGAGAACTTACGAGTTCGAGTTGCGATTGTCGCGCTGCGAGCTCCAAGCTCCGAGTTGCCGACTTGACAAATTGCTGCAAAAATTTAATTACTTGCAAATGAGTTGTGAACACAAGGCAGATGCCAAGAACTTTGCTGCTGTCAGCATCATTAGGCTAATTAAATGGGCATTACCCAACACTGGCACACACACACCCACAAAAAGAATGCACAACACAGCCAACTGGGCTGTAGTATCGATGCCAATGACGTTGCTGTTGACACAGAGTCAAACATGACGTAGATGATATAAGTGCTTAAATGGAAATTGCATTAAATGGAAATTTCTAATTTCCCCTTGACAAGACGCCTATATGTCTTTTGAATAGAATGTCGTTTATTGCTCGTAAAGGTTAAATTCATCTCATATAAAGAAAATATTTGCATTTGTTACTTGATTTTCATTTCAATTTGGAAAAACAAACGCATAACTACATATATATTGTTATTAGTGATGCAGAAATGCATCGAAAAATTAAGAACTCAATACTCGTGGAAACTTGATTATTCTAGTAATTTAATTTTAAATAAAATGTAATTAAGTGCTTAGCTAAGAGTAAACGCTATTTGTAGTTTGATATACATTTGCAGAAGACAGCCCTTTGCACCCCTTTGGTGCAAAATCTTCATCCGTTCGAAGATTTGTCAGAATCCAACAATGAAATTATAAATGAAATTGATAAAAAATTATATTTGTATGAAAAAATATTAAAAAGATGAATTCAGATCAACTGAAATGACTTAATGTTTAGTAAATAATTTACCTATGTTAATATTAACATTCCGCAAAAAAAAATGTCAACTTTAGTTAAAGTTAAATAATGAATATTCCCTAAATCTGACTTTTGCATACACTGTAGGAAGAAGTTTATTTGGAAACTGGTCACTTGGGTTTCAAATAATTAAGGGCATTTTTTTAAGCTGTAAAACATTGGCAAAATGTTTTTTTTTACTAAACACACATGCTTTAATAAACTCCGAGTTTTGCAAAGGAAGTAAAAGTAATCAAATCGGATTTATTGTGGAAAATATGCTTGCTTTTCTATTTAAGAACAAAGCTTGAGCTCTTATCGTCGAAATTTATAAAAAATTCTTTTAATACTTTCCTCATTTGATTATCGCAATCCATGTAGCGCATCGGCAACTCATAATTAAAAAATTCCTTTTTTAAAATTTTTCAACATTTTTCAACACAATTTGAACGCTGCTTATCAAAATGTCAAATTTTTATATCGCTGTTGGTTTTCAACATTAATACGTTTTGATAGTTTTTCGATTTGACTTTTTAATTGGATTTGCAAAAAGGTCAGAAAGCAACAACAATACAAAACAGCGATCACAGCAACAAAGGCGAAAAAAAAAAAAAAATTTAAAACATAAATATAAAAAACGAAAACTCATTTTCATATGCAAAGAGTGAGTCCAAGTTAAGTGTGCGTAGGTGTAACTGTGTGTGTGTGTGTGTGTGACAATGTGTGTGCGTGCGTGTGTGTGTTCATGGAAGTGTGAGTGAGTATGCCTGCGTGTATCTGCATATATTTAAAAGTTTTTTACATTTCTTTATTTATTTATCTTGTTGTGTTTGTGTTTGTCTTTGCTGTCCTTGAGCCATCACACATACACACACACGCACAAAAGCACACACTTCTCTTTCTCTCTCTTTCTCTGCGTATCCCTCCTACTCTCTGTCTCTGTCTATTAAACTCAACAAATATTGCATAATTTTTTAATTTTCCATCAAAAGCTCAAGCGATTTGCCTTTGAAATCGATGACAATTGCCTGACAACAGCAGCTGAGCAAAGAGGGCGTGGCACAAGGCGGGGGCTGGAGGCTAAGAGGCTGGAACTGTCACTGAAGCGGGGGCGTGGCAATAGGCAATATTTGATGTCTCAAATATGCTGGCACTTCAGCTAAGCCAGACAAATGTGGGGACACATTGGACGGAGTTCCGTATTCCTTTCGGCAATTGCAGCCAATGCAGCACCTGGGTGTGTGTGTGTGTGTGTGTGTGCGTGTGTGTGTGTGGTGGGTGTCTGTGGTGGGTGTGTATGCGTCTACGGTGGGTGTGCCACATGGGGCTGCGGCTAGTGGCAGCTCATAAATGTCAGTTGCCTAGATGTAGATGTTGATGTACTGAGCATAGAGACCCAAAAACAAAAAACAAAAAAAAGGAACGAACTCAACTGACAAATAACTCAAAAGTGATTGATGATGCCCCTGACATGCTGACACATATAAATGCCTGCAAATGGGGCACGAGACGCTGCCGTTGACGTGTCGCCTGCCACACACATACACATAAACACACATATATCTGCACTGAGAGAAAAATCAGGTACGAATGGAGTACGTAATTGCCAGTGTCAAAAACTCAATTTAAAAGCGATCTTCAAAACTCTTCACATGTATAGCATTCGGATAAGTCAAACACGTTTCAGGACTGTGTTTAGAGTTTTTAAAGCTATATGACCTTAGTTTAAGATCAAATAGTTTTTTTATGAAGTATTTTCATGCTCAAAATAGAATCTTAGCCCATTTAATTTATTTTTGTAGTGTCTTTGTATTTGATAGTATGAAATGTTCTTAAAACGAGTATTGTGAGTATTATGCAACATGCTGCTAGTAAAATTGTCAAAATCATCAGGGAGTGTGTTGAAAAATTGCAGTTAGTATGAAAGTAAGTGAGGACTGACTACAGAAATTATCCTGTTAAATATAGTCTTAATTTTGCAGTGTCCTTTAAAATTATCAAGAATCTTTTGGGAATTCTATGCCAACGAGCGCAGAAAATATATAAGAATTCATGATTTTGATGTAAGACTGTACGAACTTGTTTTTATATTATTATTGAGTTATATTAAGATATTATTAAGTCAGGATTAAACTTGATCAGGGATTCTTTGAATAAAGGTTTCGTAACGTTTCGTATTAATAATATTATAGTAATAGTTAAAAAGGCATTACTTTCTTAATGTTTCATTCACTCATTAATTTCACATCTTCTTCAGTTTGATGTAGTTTAGTTACATTTAAACAATTTTAAATATTTTATTTAACAAATTTATTTATTTGTGCTTATTCAGTGATATGCAAATTCGATCATGAATATCACAAATAAAAATTCAAAATTAAACACAAGAAAATCTTTTTTTTTTATGTATAAAAAACCGAAATTAACACTTAAGGCTACGGTTTCGGTTAGGGTTTTAATCCCTGAACTTGATCAAATTTAACAGGAACAATCTTAGCTTTATATATATTTTTCTCTATTTTGCTCTTATTTTTGAACGTTCAACGAATATTTAAGTTTTAAAAAACGAATCACTCTTTAAGTAAGAAATTAAAGTAAGAAAAGTCCGAATCTTTCTTAAAAAATTCTAAAAATAAACGGGACTATGTTGTGCATTTTTTTTTTTAGTGTGGAAAGCATATAGCATAAAGCATACCTTATAGCGTATAGCATGTACCGCCCATTAACTGTGAGATACTTATAACCTTCCCAACACTTCCCCTCTCTGTCCCTTTCTACAACCTTAAGTGCTGGCTTTTGTTTTTGCAATATGCGTGCGTGATTTCTTTTTGCCTGCATCATTACTCAGCATCCCCTAGAGGCAGGGTTGGAGAAAGGGGGCAGTGGGGAAGATAGAGCAGTTTTGAGGAGGGAAATTCGAGCGCGTTTGTCAAATAGTTTGCTGTGATTATTGCCATTCATTGGCTGACTTTGACAACAATGCATGACTGTTTAGCTGTCGACTGTTGTCGGTTGTCTGTTAGCTATTAGCCATGTCAGTTACACACACACACATCTCCACCTCCTGTTCCCCCCCTCCCCCCCCCTTTTGCCCTACTGCCCTGTCTGGCCTAGAGAAAATTAATGCCATTCGTAGTCCAAGTGTGTGGCGCCCAAGGGCTTTATTTACATTAAGTAATTACCTGGAGTGCAAACTTTAAACAAGCGTCGTTAGCTGAATGAAAGTGAAGTTGTTGTTGTTGTTGTTGATGTTATTTTGCTCAGTTGCCATTGTTGTTGTTGTTGTCAAAGCTATTTAAGCTGCTGCATATCTGCAGGCGCTGGAACACGACAATTTTGTCTCCACTTGCAGAGTGGGAGAGGGAGAGTGAAAGAGAAATACAGAGAAGAGAGTAGGGGTGGTAAAAGTTAAGTGGAAGGAGATAAGTAAGTAGTTGCCATTTATGTCCAATCCAGGTGCGACTGCAGGCAACGACTTCAAGCAACTTAAGTTTAAAGCACCGGCATTTATTCACACATAAACTGAGAGAAATTCAAGACAAAGAAATCGAAGCCAAAGTTTACATTTAAAGCTTGGAAAATTACATGTACATTTTAGTCACATCTTTTTAATTTTTATATTTAAAATTGAAAACCATTTTAAAAGTACATACATATTTTATTCACTTTTTACTCTCGTGATAGTAAAAATTTAACTAAAACCTACTAATGGGAAAACGATTACAAAATTAAAATTTTATTCAGGAAAAAAATGTTTTTTATTTATTTAACATTTACTAGAATCGGTCAAACAATAGTATAGTATAGTAAGTATTCAAAAATTAAAATAACAATTTGAACTAAATTTTGTACATTTCAGACTTAAAGGCAAATAAGTTCAAAGTCGTCAAGTTTGACTGAATTGCTTTGCAATAATTTCTATACATTTTAATGTACTTTAAAGTCCGATTTCCATTATTCTTGTTGATAATTTACAAAATAATATTTTCGTCAGTGTATTTCTTTGAAATGAAAAGATTTCGAGTATCATTCCATGAGCTTTAACTGAATTAGTTGAAGTTTATTTTGACTGCTTTTGGCACTTTTAATGCAATTTGAGCTGGAAGTGAAAACCTCCAAATAAAAGAAAAACACTTATTTAGAAACTGCTGCTGAAATCTTTAGATTAAACTTGTATAGCAGAAGCTGCGGGAAAGTAAACAGAAAACAAATTCAGAGACAGAACTTCGCGCTTTTCTTTTTTAAATCGAATTCATCTGCAGCTGTGTTTGAACTGATGTCACATTTGAGACCTGCAAATGTATTTACAAATTGCTGGTTATAGTGTTTACACTTTGCCACCCTCCTTGCCCCCTCCTCTCGCATATCACATTTTGCCTTGCTCACCATGCTACATGCAACATTCTTCATCTAAGTATTGCAACAGCAGCAGCGACACTTCAAAACTGATGACACTGTCAATTTGGTTGATCCCCACACACGCCCGTTCATCCTCTGCCACATGCCACAATCTTCTCTCTCTCTTTCTCCATCTCTTTCTCTCTACTTCCTTCAACTGCTCACTGATGCATTCCAATGCCATTTTCATGCTTTATCTGCGTCTGGTCTCGCACAAATTGATGTTTTTGAGCTTGTTGCAATTGTTGTTTTTGATGTTGTTGTTACTATCATTGTTCTTGTTGTTGTTGCAATTGCTGTACTGCATAGCAATGCAGTCAATTCCCTTGACAAATTTTGCTTTTATTGTACGTTTTGTTTATGCAACTTTTGTGCTTGGCTTCAACATTTGCACATCATCGACAGAAGCTGCTTGCCACGATAACAAACAAACTAGCAACGGCACAGCTGAGACTGCTCGACTGGCAGATACCCATTACTGAAGTCTCTCAAAATTATGCTTAACGAAATTCGATATTCGATATTTAGATGTAACTCTTAGATATATATTTACCAGAATATACCCTATATTCCCCGCCAATTTGTATGCCTTATTACTTTAATCACAGACATTAAATGTAACCTTTTAATATTAAATTAAAATGGAAGCACTAAAAATCATATTTCTTCCCCTTAGCTCTTCTTTGCCAACAATTGATGAATAATATTTGGAGTACAAAAAGCTTAAGTAAAAATGTGTAAGCACTTTAAGTCGAAAGTACATCCAACTCCGATGTACCCTGGAAGTTATTGATATGTGTGGGGCATTCGAATATAAATACAAACTTTAATATCCCAATAGTTCCCTTAACTAGACTTAAGTTAGTAGAAGTCATCAGTCTTTCAGCTTTTCACAAAAAAACAGGGTATAAACAGTTTTAATTGCAAGTTATGAGCATGTAAAGTTAGTTGTTTACATTTGATTGCATTGACAAGAGTTTTAAAATTGCAATTTGTGGTTTTGTCGGTGCTTAGACCCAGCACTTAACGGAAACACGGGGCTAATAAGTTTGTGACAATTTTTGAAACAGGCAAAAGGAGGAAACTCGGACCATAAAAGTTTATATATTCTCAACCAGCATCGACAAGAAGCGTGTCGAAATAATAGTTATTGACTGCAGAGGCAAATATTTTTATTATATTTATTTTGTTCAATGTTTGTGAAAGACATTTCATTAGAAGTGTAACTTTGAATGCTAGTGAAACATGATTTTATTTTATGAAAATGTAAGGCACAACACTGCTGTCCGGTCTTTTATCAGAAACTCTAAAAGAAGAACAAATCGATGAACGCCTTCGCCCTGAGGGCTCCGAAAACTCTTCCGATGAGTTGTGCTAAGCAGCGCCTAGGCGCACACGCAGTCGAGCAACCCAACAAATGCTCGATTTGCGTACAACCATAAAAGTGTTCAGTTTGCTCTAATTTATGACTTTATGTTTGATGTAGACATTGTTGTACTGTCCCCGATTGAACATATCGTGCCCAACGCTGATTTAAGCAATAATGCGGATCTGCCATATAAATTTCGTCACTATCGAGATATTACAATAAAAACAAGTGGGAAGCCTATAGTCGAGCTCCCGACTATAAGATACCCGTGACTTACGTTAATAAATTTAAAAATTTTTTACTGCATGCTTTTAGGCACTTACATTGCTTTAAAGCTTTAATCAGCCATTAACACCTTTCTATTTGTGCGATCTTGTTACGATTTAGTAGGATGATAGGTAATAACAGTAGCTTACGGTAATTAGTAAAAAAAAATCCTAATTTACGGAGGCGGAAAGGGGCGTGGCAAAATTTTGAAACAAACTTAATCTGCGTAGGGTTTGTAGAAGTCTGGTTGCCAAATTAGCAACGAATGCAGTATTCCCTTTTACTTATTTTTTAAGTAACGGGCTTAACAATTATTCAGTTATAGCTCTTTCTTTGGAAATTATGTAAAAAGGCTTCTTAATATGGGTACCGAGTATCCTACAGTCGAGCTTGCTCGATTGAAGCATTCTCACTTATTATTGCAAAAGCATTGACATTTTGAATATGATTTTTGAATATGATTTCACTGCATTGAAATGTTTTTGCCCATTCGATTGCTGCTCCAAAATCTGCGGCTCATGTCCTCAATACTGCTGCCTCCTTTTATTTCGTGGTAAAATTAAATTCATTTTCCATGCGCATTTTCATTCGACTTTCGGCTGAGCAGCAATCGATTACGCAGCGTTAGACATGTTGAGTTGCCTCCATCGCCTCCACACCCCACCTCCCCCTCCGTCACGGGACTCCCCTCAACTATTGCCTGCCACCTGATTAGCATAATTTGACGTGTGAGCAGCTCGGCGCGTGGTCCATGGGCCATGGCCCGTGCCAAGGACAAGCGCGAAAAGTGAAAACAAGCCAGCCGTGCTCCCATTTTCCAGACATCCAACAACATCTTCTTTTCGATATTCAACTAAGTTTGGAATCAACAGCGACGACAGCGAAAAGAGACGAGCGACGAGCGGATTGTCAACATCAGCATCAGGTTTGGCATCACATTCATTTTGGGACACGCGACAACTTCATTTTCGAATTCCAATTTTTTTTCCCACTTTTATTTTCGTTTTTGATTTTGCTTTACTTTGTTGTTGCGTGTTGCGCCTGAGGGTGATGCGTTGTGGCGTTGCAAAAAACTGACAGCTGAAAAGCAGCACTGAAATTACTTAAAAAATCAAAAAGGTGTGACATTGAACTGCCAGTCTCTCTCTCTTCCTTCTACCCCCACCGCTCTCTCTCACCCCAACAAAGCTTGTTGCAACGTGCAACAATTGACATCCAAATTGAGCTCCGAAGTATTTCCATTGATTGAAAAAATTGAAATGCTGAGACCTTAATAGTAATTTATATTGGAGAATTGACTCAATTTCCAATTGTTTAAGTCATTAACGCCCTAGAGAAAAAGCTAGCGAAAACGTTTTGTGGAATTGCCTGAAAATATAATTTGGTAATGAAGACATTTGTGTTTGAGTTTTTCAATTTCCTCAAATAAGTTGGAGTCATTTACTCAATATCCTTGTTTTGGGGACAAAACGTTTTGTGGAAATGCCTAAAGAAATGCTCGACTGAATCAATATAATTGAATTAATTGTGTCATTTATATTAGATGTTTATCTGATGAGTCAGTTAATTCAATATTCTGTAATGACAGGGAGACACTTTTCCCTTTTCCCATTTGATGGGATATTGCAGCGAAACCGTTTTGTGGAACTGCCTGATAAAAATGCATGTTTTGATCAACTAAGCGAGTGTTTTCTAAAGACGTCAGCTCTCAATTTGAATGTTGATTGATGAAAAGGGGAGACATGACTGAACCTACGCACACATACACAGCACACACTCACGCTTACTCACACTCATATATGTTGCAATGCTGCGCGACTCGTCTCGACATATGGGCGCTGTCTGGTTGTCAATACAATGCCAACGACCAGTCAGCGGGCTAAAGGAGCATAACGAGGGGTTATCCAGAAAAAGATAAGGTAAGGGTATCTGTAGACCCTTTAAAGACGCTTTTAAAAGCTGCGTGGCATCCATTAAAGCTCAGCGCACGCACATCAAACAATGAAGGCAGCTCAGGAAACTGACTGCGAGTGGAGCCATTAAATTTGATATACGACAACAAGCGAGGATAATGCGGCGTCCAAAGCACCTAACTCCCAAGGTCACCATGGCACAGTCAATCCTGGACCAACGACTCTAAACCCGAGTAATAAACCAAACCAAGCCAGACCAAGAACCAACTTCTCAAATGCACTCATCTTCAGGTAGAGTGCAGCCAATTTTATAACTCACGCAGACTTAAGAGAGAAGAGAAAATAGGGGTGGGAGGGTACTGAGAGTAGCCACTGCACAGTTTGATCAACACTCTTCGATTTACTACAAAATCGCTAAATAAAGTGAAAATGATTTTGTGCTTTAAAAACTATTTTTAAACTAACTCCATAATTAATTGTATCTAATTTCTTATATTATTTTTCTTTTTCCATTTTGTGCGTACTCGTACCACTGTGCGCTTACTGCAGTCTGTTGCCTGTTTTTGGCCAGTTCAATAATAGAAATGGACGGCGCTTAAACCTTTAAGATGCCAATTACAATGGAAATTGATTTTATTTCGCATTCCACGCTGGTTTTGGGCTTGCTTCGCATTCCGTTGATACCCTGTAAATTCATGTAAATAGAGGTGATGCCGAAGGCATAATAGGATTAAGCTGAGTTTGATTTTATTTGTAACGTTACTACACAGAAAAAAAAAGCCGTTCTAAAATCAAGCCTAAAATTCTTGATTCAAGCCTGCATTTTTTAAGTATGTTTTCAGGATTGATCTGAATAATCAAGCCTGTATCGGGATTAATATGGGAAAATAAGCCCAAATTACTTGATTCTCTCTCGGCCTCTCTCATTTCAACTGGTCCGATGGCTCAGTGGTTAGAGTCGCCGACCTGTTTGAAAAAAACCTGGGTTCGATTCCCCCAGTCAATTGCAGTCACAAACATTCCCTTCATTAAAAAAAAAATGTTAAAAAAAAAACATTAAATAAAAAATGTTTTAAAAAAATACAATAAATAAAAAATGTTTAAAAAAAAAATTAAATAAAAAAGGTTGAAAAAAAAATTTAAAAAAAAAATTAAAAAACAAAAATTTTAAAAAAGTTAAAAAGCTTTAAACCATAAAAAAAATAAAAAAGAAGATTTAAAAAAAAAAAAAAAACAGAATAAAAAATAAAAAAAAAACCAGAATAAAAAATAAAAAAAAACCAGAATAAAAAATAAGTAAAAAAATTTTATTTTTTTTTTTATGTTTTGTTTTAAGAATTTTTAGGATTGAATTCGGGATTGAAAAAATCAAGTATTTCATACTTGGTTTAAGTAAATCCGAGATTACCCCACTTTTGACATCGTTTCGGATTGAATCCGGGCTAAATATCCCGGATTTTTTTTTCTGTGTATATATGTAGATGTGGCAACTTCTTTTATTAATATAATATGTGACTGAAGCTGAAGTGCGCAAAAAATTCGGAGATCCCGGGATAAAATCAATCTGATCATCACAAGTTCGATAATCCCGGAATTTCTTATAACGAGTACGAAATACTTGAACCAAGTACGATTCTTCAATTCTTTCGCCTCAAATTTGTTGACCATCTGGGCTCTTTAAGTATTTTTTCAATGACATTAAATGCTTTGAGATTTTTGAACTATTTTAATTCATATTTTCGGCATATTGTGTTAATTTAACAATAACACCCTGAATAAATCATTACAAAATGCATGCATTAAGTAAAGAATTTTAGACTTGAATCTTAGATTGCTTTTTTTTCTGTGTTATCTTAAGTTTATTATTGGGTATTTGCTGGTCGATCATACTCGCAAGTCGCATTCCAGCTTGTTATACTTTTGTTTTTGGCTCTGCGCATCTTTTTTTATATTGTGATCAAAGGCCCACAAAAACAAACGCTATTGTTTCACTTTAGCTGTCTCCCTATCTGTCTCTGTGTGTGTGTGTGTCTGTGTGTGTGTATAGTGGTCGTCTGCCAAAGTGCCGAATGTACATAATGCCAGTGGATTAGGGCTTAGTTTATCAGCGCTTTCAGTGACAATGTCAAGGTCAAGCTCATAAGCGCGTATGACAACAGCACTAAGCTCTATCTGCATCTGTATTGTGGTGCGTGTGTGTGTGTGTATGTGAATCTAACTATTGTCATTAGCTTAGTGTGTGCGTGTGAAATAAATTTGATATTAGCTATTGTCCAGGCAGTCGGAGACGCAGTCACAGCTGTTGAGGCACTTGCGACGCCTCGATATTAACATACAATTATGCCAAATGCCAATCAAATGCAGGCTAATGAAAAAGAGCTTGTGGAGAGACAGAGAGAGACACATATATATATATAGAGAGGGAGAGATAGATAGGAGAAGTTGAAATAATCCTTGGTTAGTCCATGCTCCGTATCTTTAGCTGCCAAACGTCCTTGGCCTTGGCCATTTATCATGGTAATAGGCCAACACGTGCTCAAAGTTCTTGTTTTGATTTAACGATCTCGTTTTGCTGCAATCACAGCACATGTGTTCTGTATACCACTATGTGTATGTGTCTGTGTGTGTGTCTGTCCAATGGACGACGCGTTGTCTGGCCAGACAATAAAAAGAACAAAAAATATATAAAATAAGTCGAGACATCGAAATCTGCTTATTTACTTAATGTGCTTGAGGTAATAAAAACTGCGCTTAGCGCGTGTCGAGTCGCTGCCCCAAGTTAAATCTAAGGTCTAAGCAGTTTTTTATGGTTATAACGAAACTCACTTTTTTTCAGCACTCCTTGAAAGTGTTTCAAAAAGGGTATACAAAAAGTGCAGGAAGTCTTTTTCTCTCTTTAAGTTTTAATTGAAATATCAAATTATGCTACAGCTAAACTACATTTTGACACTTGTGTATTTATCTTTTGAAAATAATGCATTTATTTTGACTTAATTTCTAAGCGGTATACTTGAAATAATAATATCATTATCATGTTAAATTCTATGAAAAGTAAGAAATATTTTTACGATATAATTTTGTAGGCTTAAAAGTTCGAAAAAAAATAAAATTAAGAGCTACATACTACTATAATATTTATTTTGTTTTGAATAATTTTTATATTCTTAAATTTTCCTAATGCTGAATTTTAATTAAATTGCTTTTTAAACGACTGCTCCTAATTGATTTTCAACAAATAAAATTAATATATGTGTATAAATAAATATTCCTTATTTTCTTAAATATTCCTAATGCTGATTTTTAATTAATTTAATTGTCGACTGCTCTTAGTCGATTTTAAACAAATAAAATTAATATAATAATATATATATAAATAAATATAGAGTATCCACTTAGTCGAATATTCTTTACCACAGTTTTTTGTACTACTTCAACTTCATATCGTCTTCTTTTAATCCCCTTTTTCATATCTCAGTTTTTGTTTACTTCAACTCTGTCGATACTTGGCACGGATCAGCTGAGAGTCTCAGCATGAGGCACGTGTTTCCATCTATGCGCTGAAAAGTATGCTATAATATTTTTGACACTTTGTTGTTGCCGTTTTACGATTGCATAAACCAGGGGTGCTCTTTCCATTGCACTATATGTCAAATTGACACTTTTTTTGATATAAACTCACTTTTTAAAAGTACTAAAATTACTTAACTTTTGTTATGTACCCATTAGGAATACATCAAACCGTAATGTTGCGTAACAGATATGTTAACATGTCATTCTGATGTTAAGTTAATAGATGTTAAACATGCAGCTCATAAATTGTACAAATATTTTGGTAAAGTTCAAGAAGCTCAAGTTCTTTAAATTCAAATGTTTTAATTCAGATTATGATGAATAGTGATCAGTTGGGTTTGTACTTTATGTTGGTAGATCTGTGCTGTTGGTATTGTTCGAGTTGTCTGCAGTAAGTGTCCATAAAGAGACGTTCCAAAAATAATTATTTGGGAAGAGCTTTAAAAAAATATCAGCACTTGTCTTCTCTTCTTTGATTGGTATTTGCGAGCGCAAGCAAACTGAACAACAACACCGTCAAAGTGATTTTGTTGTTGTCTTTTCTTCAAGTTTGCACTTCTCTTCTTTGTTTAATGTTTTTGTTTGTGAGTATTGGCGAGAACTCTGCCGAGTGCTGGCTTTGGGCAGCCCTGGCACAAACTATCAACAATGTTGCAAGTGCAACTATTTACAGTGTCCTCATGCATATGCAACTCAATCCGAGCTGAATTTATGGCCATTCCACTTTTATTTCATTGCGACAAAAATCTCATCAAAATGCTTTTCTCGCTTGCGTTCAAGTTGGTAGTTTGTTTCGCATTAACATTAAAAATACATTGCAAGCTCGAAACAGTTTCACAATATGATCTGGTTCATAAAAAGCGGTGTAAAATTTCATATAATGTTTCATCGCCTTTCAGTAAACGAAAATAAATTTTAGTATTCTTGAACTAAAAAAACTAGTCTTGATTTGTAATACAAATGAAATCTCTTTTTTAAATTCTAATTTGAATGCCTTTGTAGAGGGCATTACAATATTTTCCATGAATTTTTTATTGTTTTTTAAGCTATCTTAGAAAATAAATTTTAAAAAATAATTTTTGTTTGCAACATATTTCATTAGTGTTGTACTTATGTTTTTTTTGTTAAATTTGATCCTCGTTGGCTTTATACCTGTAGTTATAAACTTTCTCATGTTTTCAAATGTTATTTCTTCGTCTTCATCATCATCTTTTTCTTCTTGTATAATGATAGACTTGGTTTTAACTCAAATCACACAATATTGGTAAAGCGTTAAAGCATTTTCTTAACGACGACAAGGAAGAAAGACTCTGAGAATTTGTGAAATGTTTTTAGAGCTATACAGTGTGGTCTTCTTTCTTATGTTGCTCCGCTTCTTCTATTACTTCTGCTTCTTCTTCATCTTTAAGCTTGTCAAGTGGCAAATGGCAAATGGCAAATGGCAACACTCAACATTTAACAACATGTAAGGATGCACTACAAGTTGATAATTCTTAATGCGATTTGAAATTTGATAGAAAGACATCGCTGCAAATAGTCAGTTTGCATAACTGGTAATTTGATTGTTGCGACTGACACGATGAACGAGACAGAGAGATAGTGAAAGAAAGAGAGGGAATGTTGAGTACTAGTATTGTCATCATCATCATTATATTGTGCATCTGTTGTTGTTGTTTTTGTTGCTGTTGCTGTCACAGTTCCTCTGTCAATACATCTGCCTTGGGGGCCAAAGATATTTTGCTCGCAATTTCCGTCATATACATTGTGCATGTGTGTGTGTGTGAGTGTGAGTGTGTGTGCTTCATATCTGTCTAACGAAAATTGTTGCTAAAGTCACTTTGCTTTTGTAATTTCATAAATTGCGTAATTGCATTGGGGTACGAGTAAGGCAGGAGCTGCACATCAAAAGATAAAGAGAGAGAGAGAGAGAGAGACCGAGAGAGAGAGAGTGAGAAAGAGATGGCAATAGCAAGTCAAGTGCTAGGCAATAAGCGACAAAACTCAATAGTCGCCTCTATCAGAGTGTGTGTGGGTGTGTGTGTGTGGGTGTGTGTGTTTGTCCTCCTCGTTGCATTATTCATGAAGTTGATTTAGTAAAAGTTTCCCTGCTGCTTCCCTTTATTGTTGTTGTTCCACTTTCTATTGCCGCCCAAGTTGTTGTTGTTGTTGTTGCTCTTACTGGTTTACTTGTGAATCACAACAAATCAAATTAATTACACTGATGAGACGCCATTGATTTTCAACTGCATCTTTCATTTTTCCTGTTGCGATCGCTGCAGCATATAAAACGCAATGCGAATGCTGATTACCATAAGGAGCCAGAGTCACAACTCCAATGGACCCTTTAGCCCCCTCCAGACGAACTATAAAATAAGCTTCCAATGCATTTCCTTTGCTCAACAGCTGCTGAAAAAATATTAAGATGTGGTAAATTTAAAAAAACATAAAACTAATTACTCAACATATTTTTTTCTAAATTTAAAAAAAGTAGATTTAGACAGCAATTATAAAATTACGTTTTCAATGCATTATCTTTTTTTTTTCATTTAATTTTTTTTCATTCAAATGACGGTGATTTCAAATTTTCGTAAATGTGGTGGGAACCCAACCAAGCTTTTTTTTGTTTTCATAGAGCCACAGTATCACCATTTCATGATCGAAATGATTATGTTGTTCAAGCTGATTTCTTAAATATCGAAAATCAAACAAAAAATCTTAATATCGGTTCAGTTCTTTCAAAGTCATCTGCAATTTTCCAAAAACACGGATGAGTTATATAACACCAGAAAGTCTCACAACATTTGGCCCAAAGAATTATCAGATTTGCGACAGCATTAACTGAGCGGTGACATAGCTGACAGCTTTTGCCCACACAAATCGAACTGAGAGTGCAATCAGAAGCGAAATCAAAACTAAATCAAGATCTAAGTTAACGAGTGTCATCAGTTTGTCCAAGGGCAAAACCGAGGGCGGATCAATGAGTTCTTCATTAATTTTGTCAAAGCTTAAGATATGTAAGATCAGACTTAAGGAGTTAAAGTATCATAATTATCGATGCTTAATTCCATATAACTGATCGGAGTGCAGAGTTTTGCCTCACATACTGATCAACCCTCGGGTGTGAGAGTTACGCTAAGGTCACGTGGTCTACGTGCTTTTTGGCTTTGCTCAGCATTCCATGCAAATTGAAAATTACGCACGAGTATATTCGAATATGCGAGTATGAGTTAGGGCAACTCGGACCGTGTGACTTCGAGCTGAAAACAATTGATGGCGAGCATTGCATACCTTTAGGGGCAGTTGCTCAAAGCAGTGAAAAGGGAGAGAAAGAGAGAGAAATGGAAAAAAGTAGAACGCTCACTGCCTTGATTTGCCAGAGTGTGCAAAATGCTAGACAACGAATTTTCGCCATTTTTCCACTTACATAAGTGGGCAAATATCGCTGGGGTAACCGAAGTCGTAAATTGTAAAGTCCTTACCAGAGACACGAAACGCAGCCAGGACGAAGACGCGGGCAGGACATGGTAAATTGATCAGAAATCACGTTGAGGAAATTGCTTTAAAATGTGCTAACACAGCCAGTTCCACAAATTCCTCCAGACATGAAATGGCACCAGTGCTGTCACTTTAGCTTATTTGTAGCTAGACTTAGCTATTTTGTATCTGTAAGGATTGACAGATAACTTCAACATATTTACTCCAGAAAATTCATATCTTTGCAGTATTCGAGTATTTTCAAGCAGCAAACGATAAGAAATTAAAATTGTCAATTGGGGACAACACTTTTTTCAAAATTGTAAGAAGAGATTCTAAAATTGAGAGATGCGGCTGTTTTGAGATTTGTTGAATGAAATTTAGAACATATTTTTACTTAAAAATATAAAATTATATTTTAAGCATGGTATCCACCACCGCGGAAAATAAAAATTTCTGTCAAACTTCATATAAAAAAAACTGAGGCAGAAACTTTTCGTTTTCGACTTCGTTGCTTGAGTATCCAGCAACTTGAACGAAATCCACAAATAAATATCGATAAATGGCCTATCGACAGCGTGTGTGGACTGAGAGAACAGCTGATACACAGCTCAGGAATATATTGCCGACAATTATTTCGCTAGTGTCGATTGAAAAAATGAAAAAAAAAACTGTGCACAAAACAAAAAAGTCAGATGAATCTGTTTTTGAAACAATATATGCAGCCACCAACACAATTACTTCATCGTCAGAGCTCATTTTATTAATTTTTTTTAAATTAGTTGAACTTTTAAATTTGGCGCTGTTTGCAAAACACAGAGTGACCATACATGTTTTAGGTACATCGTCACACGTTTTACGTACATGGGCACACTGTTTTAGTTATATTCCACACACACGAAATAATTGGCAAATTGCTATCATAAAAATTCCGCTGTGCTGGAGACAGGCCTTTAACCGTAAGGTTGTACTTAAATTTCCAAATAATAAACATTTTTATTTAAATGTTTAATACTTATTTTATAATCCTACTTATGATTTTATCATATTAGCTTTTTATCGCCCGACAACACTGCCTGACACCAAGCCAAACTTCTCTTTAAGGGCGGTGAGGGGCGTGGCTATCGCCAACAGACGCCAATTAAACTTTTTTGAAATTCAACGTATTTATTTCGCTTTTTTCTCTCATTCATATTATTATTTCTTTTTTTCTTTTCATTTTCATTTGTGTTTTTTTTTTTGGCTGGCGCTGACAGATATCATATCGTCAAGTTAGGGAGGTTGGGTGCACAGGGAGTTATTTTCGGGAGGGGGAGGCGGCTGCGGGCATTGTGTCTTTAATGAGCTGCCCGCTGAAGCACTTGAGACAGCGGCGAAATTGATTGATTGATTGATGGCGCGGCAGCGAGCAAATGTAATCGGAATCGGAATCGCAAAGGAAAGCTGAAGGCGATTCATTAGCATAAATTACCCGCAGGCCAAGGCAACGCACAAGGATCAACGGGGAGTTGCAAAAGGGGAATGTACAAAGTGGAAATCAAAATAGGAATTGGAGTTTGAGTCTCTGTGTCCGCTTCCGTTTCCGTTGGCAAAACTGCACTCGTTTAACACTCGCACCAAGAGTTGCTTCGCTTATAGAAGCGGATTCAGATACTAGATACAAATATACATACATATACTTATAAAGATGAACAATCCTGTTGCACTCGCCTTTGATTGATGATGATGGCACTTGAGTGCGCACGATAATCATTTATAAGGCGCATAAATGTTTGCTTCAAGCAAAGTATTTTTTCCCCTCTCTTGAGTCTGGACACAGGACACTCAGGAGGAAGCGGCGAGGGGCGGAGAGGAGAGGAAACAGTGGCGTTGGACAGAGTCTGATTCCGAATCAGACTTAGATTTAGATCCAGTGTCAGACTCACTTGGCAGATGCGCTAAGGTCGTTGAAATTTAAATAGAGGAGGGACACGGGGAGGGGAGGGGAGGGGCGTGATTCAACGTGAGCCTGTCAGTTGCAGCGGCGACCAAGTCTGCGTCCTGTCAAGGGGGCGTGTGCCACCGAAATTTGCATTGGAATTTGTAGCGCTGAATATAAAGTGCGTGTATTTGGCATATGGCATCGTCTCTCAACTCCACTTAAGAGAACGAGTACAGCCGCTTATTAAAGACTGAGTATGCTGCAAAGAATTTAAACAAGGATCAACAGATCTTGAGGTCTTATATTTAAGCTATGGGTCCAAGGCCACAGTAGCTAGTGCAGGTTAAAACAATTGAATGAATGTTGAATACGTGCTTAAAAAATATATGCTTAAATCCAGAATTTTAAACTTTAATTTAAGAATACATTTTTTCTGTGTATTTGCAGCAGGTGAACGCAAAAAACTGCTGTCACTGCAGCTGTCAATTACGATAACTGCATTTCTAATTAGATGGCAATACACACACATATACATATATAAGCATTTAGATGTTATGTGTGTGCGTGTGTTGCATATGCATTGCGTATACGACGTATATGACAGCAGCCTGGCAGGCGATAAAGTAAAACAGCACAAAAGAAATTGCCATTTACCACTACGAGTGTGTAAATGTGTGTGTGAGTGTGTGTGTGTGTGTCGTCGTCTGTTGGGAGTTAGATGAATGCTCAACCATGTGCATAAATCATAAAAATTATATTTTAGTGAAATGCAAAATGCCAACAACGTGAAACTAGCTGCAGGAGAGAGACAGCAGACAGCGAGGGAGAGTGAAAGGGAGGGCAATAAAGATCGCGTGCGTTTGTTGCATAGCTAATTTTTGTGAGTTGTCGTCGTCGTGTGTTTGTTTTGAGGGTATGACGTTAGGTAAGTGGTTGCAAGTGTTTGTTGCAGCATTTAGTTGCACGCGTTGTGGCGTAAAGCGATGCATGATGCCAAATTGCACAGCACAAAATGGCACTCACACAATGACAAAGCGGATTTGTGAAGTGCACTCAACTTGACCAAACTTGGCCACACACAACAAACACAAACACTTGCGCACACACTTAAATCGACACTTTAACGTGGCTCAAATTGCGTGAAAAACTCAAATCGAACTGTTTTTATTCTCCATACTAGAGATGGGCAATTGGCCGTGCCGTGCCGTGCCTATTTAAAACAAGTGGGAAAGGCTATAGTCGAGCTCCCGACTATAGGATACCCGTTACTTACCTAAATAAATTAAACTTTTGTTTTTATTGCATGCTTTTAGGCACTTTTATTGCTTAAAAGCTTTAATCAGCCAGTACCACCTTTATCTTTGTCCGATCTTGTTGGGATTTAGTAGGATGATAGGTAATAATAATAGCTAACGTTCACCGTTTAAAAAAACCTAATATCTTAAAAACTGTGCGTGTGGTGGATTTTCGCGATTTACGGAGGCGGAAAGGGGCGTGGCAAAATTTTGAAACAAACTTGACCTGCGTGGGGTTTATGGAAATCTGTGTGCCAAATTTGGTTGCTCTAGCTCTTATAGTCTCTGAGATCTAGGCGCTCACACGGACGGACAGACGGACGGACGGACGGACGGACGGACAGACGGACAGACGGACATGGCTATATCGACTCGGCTGTTGATGCTGATCAAGAATATATATACTTTATAGGGTCGGAGATGCTTCCTTCTCCCTGTTACATACATTGCAACGAATACAATATCCCCTTTTACTTATTTTTAATAAGTAACGGGTATTAAAATTACGTGTTGGGCCTCAGTTTTTACCAGCCGTGCTTGGGCCGTGTCGTGCCTCAAAAAGGAGGCCCATGCCCATCTCTACTCCATACTCATAGTAAATTAGAAAAATGAGAAGAACAAAATGAAATTTGTGGCGAGTTATGTGACAATCAGAAATATATTTTAAATAATATCATCAAGCTGCTGCATTAATCTTCATTCTAACTACGTCCTGCGCCCTGAAAACGCCTCATAAATTCATTTAATTTATTCATTCCTTTGTACTGTTAACAGTATATTATTATAGTCAATATTTAGTTATCAAGCGGGTATCTCCCAGTCGTGCCCATTTCAAAAATATTATTCTCAGTTGTTTCATACCAAATTAGGCAATTCATTTAAATGCGTTGTATTAGCTAAACTGCAGCTAAATTGTGTGAAAAGCTATTAGCTAATTAAAGCAAATTTGGTATCTGAATTCTTTATTGTCAATTATATTTCCATTGGAGATTTAAGTGGAAAGCTAGCAAAAAGATTTGCATTAAATCACTGCGGACGGCAGTCCGCGCTAGTGACGAAAGCAGCACGAAGGGTGCGAAGGCGACTAGCATATATACACAGGAAGAATGGAAGATTTGCTATGACTGTCCGATCAGGTCGAGTTATATACCGATCGAAAGGTATTAATTAAACTTACAAGTGTGCATACTAAGACTTTTGAAAACTCACCTGGTTCGTGAGATAAACAGGTGTAAGTGGGAGGGGCAAAATTTACATTATTGGAGCTAATGGGGCCGTTGGAGCCTTTTTGAATTTTCGTTGAATTTTTTACAATTCTCATCAAAAATACGCGTCGAATGACACCTCGATCATCAAAATCGGACAACTGGTTCAAAAAATAATTAATTTTGAAATTTTGAGTCGCCTTCCGAAAATGGGATGAAAAGTCAGTTTGTCTGTTTGTCTGTTTGTTTGTTTGGATCAAATCGTTAATTTAGCTAAAAAGTTTGAATGAGGACTTGTTCCCGCTCAAAAATCTAGAAACGTTTGTTCTACGACTTTTTCGAAAAATCGCTAGTTTAGCGGGAAATCGCTAAAACCCGCTAAAACTAAAAACCCCCATAGTGTCCAAACTATGAAAGCTACAGATATGATCTATATGTCGTTGGAAAGGTACTTTGAAGGGCTCTTAAGCATATGTTCAAACTTTTTTTCTAAAGTACGTAGGTAAAAAGCTACAGGTGAAAAAAGGTAATTTTTTCCACATTTTGGCGGTTTTCGAGAAAACGCCGCTAGCGATTTTTTTTAATTTTGAATATGTTTGAGCTTTTAATATTTCGCGTTTTTTGATACATCATGCATAAATTTTTGTTGATTGGTTTGGAAGATATAACCTATTAACTGAATATATACGTTTTACTTTGAATTAGAAAAGGACAGCAGAAACAAAGTGTCATAGCAGCCAGAGTTTGAGAGTGCTGATAAATTTTGCGCTTGGCATGTTGGCATGTGTGTTAGTAAAGAGAAACAGTGTTGCCAGACAGTTTCTTTTTGCTTGTACAAACAATAAACACCGATTGACAAAGTTACACTGTAAAAAAATATTTCAATTGTCAAAACTTCCTATGTCTTATTAAAAAATTTCTGATATCTTATAAAAAAACCTCTTTACGAGGTAAAAGTCTAGTGACGAAAACATTTTCATGCCCCAAAATTTCTGATATCCAATTTTGTGACGAAAAATATTACATTTTACACATGAATTATTAAAAAAAAAATTTTGTCACTGGCTCTGCGCAAAAAAGTACTACTAGTATATACTGGTATTTATTAGTTATGAAAAATTTAGCGCAATGTGTCCAGTGACAAAATTTTTTTTTTAATAATTCATGTGTAAAATGTAATATTTTTCGTCACAAAATTGGATATCAGAAATTTTGGGGCATGAAAATGTTTTCGTCACTAGACTTTTACCTCGTAAAGAGGTTTTTTTATAAGATTGTATTATGCTGGAAAGTTGAATAATGAAAAACAAAGTTATTTAATATCTATAAATACTATAGGCACATTAGAAACTAAGACCATTTGAGATTAACAAAAGTCACATTTCGCCTTTACTTTCAGCGCAATTGAGCTAAAGTTGAAAAAAAATTTAAAATTTCATAGCAAAACACTTAAAGATAGTAACAGCATACGCCTCTGATTGCAATTTAAAATATTTATATTGTAATGGTTGTGAAGACACGATTTAAAATATTTGAAAAAATTGCATTGTAATGTTTGTGAAGATACAAATTCTCATATTCTAAAATATTCCAAATAAGTGGAAATAGAATCACAACTGGCTGAAATATCACGTATGCGCAATTTTTGCCTAGCGGTATATACATATGTACATACATATGTACATATGTACAATAAATAAAGTGTAATTTTTCAAGTATATTCAAGGCTATTTTCAGATTCATCTAATCAAGTCGCCGCACAGTTGAAATCTCTCAGAATATTTGTAATGCACTCTCAGCATTTAATGGTGATGCATCATCAACATGCATAAGTTTGAAGCATCTGGATATGCACATACATACATATGTATGTACATAAATATATTTCTAAGAACATTTGCTGTTGTTGTTGCTTTTGTCATTTCCTGCTTATTGAGCAAAAAGAACGATCTGTGCCCATTTCCGTTCCAGCTGCATCTGGGCGTGGCCTAAAAAGATTTGCTGCCCATATCAAACAGCTGTCCTCATCTGTCTCTTTCCTTATCATGCCGTCTCCCTCTGCTGATTACGCCAAATGCTTCCGTCCCAATTTGGAGACAAGTGCCAGGCAGTGAGTGACCTTGGGCCTTTGAGTGAACCGCTGAGAGTGTAAGCCCCCAATGCCGTCATTCCCCTCCGTTCGCACCCAAACACCTCACACAGACACAGCCACACACACATACACATATGTTGAATTTGAATAAATTTAAATAAATATTATTTTGTAGCCCAATTGATGACACGTTGAGAATCCAGCATACTCTCATCAGTGTAGGGTATATCGATATAGGCATTGAGTTGTCTCTAGCTTAAATTATCAATACATTAATTTGATGACATGGTCAGATAGTCACAAGTGTGTACACTGTACAGGGTATCTTTTGGTGGACTAGTCTCTAAATAAAATAATGTAAAGAAATAAAATAACGTAAAGAAAAGGAAAAAAACTGAAACAAACATAAGGAGTCCTAAGGAGATTTTATATATTGGTATGTATGTGTGTGTGCAAATAGCTAACTAACTTTATGAATTTTGGTAGAGTATGTACACAGTGAACGCCGTGAGCTTTCATCGAGCATTTTTTCCACTTGTTTATGTGCCGCCTGTGGAATGAATCACAAATCTCCGAGTTCCATTTCCCCACCTGCAAATGACTCACAGAGAGAGCAAGTTTAGCTCAAGAGTGAGCATTTGTACAATCACTTGTACACTTACTCATGTACATACATACAAATGTTTGCTGGTGCACTTAAGTAATAATTTGCTGTATATGCTACGATATGAAGGCCGCTCAGCGCTAAATCGAGCAAAGAGAGCGGATCACCAGCTGATAAGGTCGCTCTCCATTCGAGTTTTGTGCTCAGTGAATTTATCAAAAAGCGATAGCCGTAAACAGACACAAAAAAGCAGTGACAACAACAACAACAACAGCTACGATTGACCAGCTCTCTCGTAGAGTGGTAAACTTTTAGCGTCACACTCTGTGCGAAGGCTGCTTCAGAAGTTTGCGTTAAACACATTGCGAACGACGCGTCGTAGAAGGCTTCACATTAATACATACTCTCCAATTTGAAAATAAATACGAAAATAACACGAATCACCATTATCCAAAGAAAAGGTTCGAGTTATGGAGATATTCGACTTCTATGTAAAGATCTTTTTCTTTAGTTTATGGATCTTTCTGAAACTCATTTAGCTCAAGTTAGAGAGAAATTCGAGTTATAGAAGTTCGAGTGATGGAAGTTCAACTGTATTTATATACATATATAAAAAAAAAAACAAATGTATTTGTCCTAGTACATTAAATACGTTTACTTACAGTGGGTTTACTAGCATGTCAACTCTTGTGACTACCCATGCTTACTAGTGCGTACGCTTTTGCTCTCTCTCTCTCTCTCTCTCTCGGTTGTTCTCGCGCTCGCATCGTGCTGCTGTTTTGCGAGTGTTCTAAGCTTTTTGACTCGTTTAGTCGTTTCGCCGCCGCCGAGGGCAGTTCGTGCTTGTGTCTGTTCGCGCAATGTGATTATTTTGTCAGACACCCGTTGCGCATTTGTTGTTGCCGTTTGCCCCTTTGCTGGTTATTCTTTGTATTTTTTTTTCTGTTTTTGATTGTTTTGATTGTTATTGTTGGTGCTGGTGGTGTTTATTGGTGTGTGTTGCGTTTGTTTACGGTTTTATAATGTCTGTTAACCATGAGTACGACCGCAAGTATTTGCGCAGCATTGAGGGTCTGTGCAAGATCACCTGTCTGGTAAGCGACAAACCCCGCCCACAGCAAACATACAGTTACACTTACCGTCCCTCTCCTCCTTGGTCTTTAGCTTTGTGGCTTCATTGGATTCCTGTGCATCGCCTGCAGTTCGGTGCGGCTGAGCAACTTTCGGGGCTGTTTCTATATGATTGTTGCTCTGGTCGGATTTGTGACGACGCTGGCGTTGTTCGTCCCTCGCTACCTGCGTCTCGGCCAGGGCTGGCGACTCGACGCGACGCGATGGTCGCTCCCAGTGCACGCAGCCCTCGCTCTCTCGCACTTTATTGCCTCCGGCTTGGTGCTCTCTTTGGATATTGGAGGCTATACAGCGGCTGCGGTGAGTTAAAGTTGGAGTTGATCTTGAACTCTGTTTACTTGTTGTTGGTTTGCTGACATTGACCTTGTCTCTCTCTTGCTCTCTCTTGGCTCTCTTAGTTCTTTGGCCTGACGATATTCAGCATCAATGCCCTGGAGGCCTATGGAAGTTATCGACGCAGTCGTCAGCGCGATGTTGCCACTCAAACAGTCTAAGCTAAAACTCTTGTCCTAAGCTAGTGTCAATTGACTAAGTGTGTGTGTATGTGTGTGTGTCTATAAGTGTACGTGTGTCTGTATTAGTTGTAATAAAGTCTGAGTTTTGCTAGTTAAGCCAAAAAGTCACAAACACCACTCAACACTGTTGTTGTTATTCTTTTGGATTAACTTATCAGACAGAAGATACAACGAGTGGAGTCCAACTGTGAAATGGAAGAACAAAGAGAAGTCGGTCAGCAATGCGGGTTATCATTTATCATCGAGAAGACGGAGAAACAGCAAACTGATCGTTGAGTTATTATTATTTCACAATAGATATCGCTGAGGTGTTAAGCAAACTCTGCTTGGACAATGCGAAAGAAACAGAGACATAGAGAAAGAGAGGGGAAGATGGAGAGGAATCAACAGCTTTGGATGATTCAACAGACTACAGTTCATTCGCACGCGATGCCGTTAGTCTCTCTCCAAGCATGACAAAAGCTATTCAAGAGTAGAGAGAGAGAGAGAGATTTATCAAAGTTTTTCATACAAAAAGCACATTAATACAAATGCGCTTTATTTATTTCAGATGACATTACTTGGTAAATTGGCTGTAATTGAAGCTATTTTGATTAATTAGTGAATATTTTAATAGTTTTACTATCTTTTAAGCTTTTTCCGAGAAGGAGAATGTTTCTTGTCTAATGGTAGATGAGTTGAAATTTGAAAATTGTGTGGATTAAATCACGCACAAAGGTATAAGTTGCTGAATGCTGACGTAAACTACTAAAAGACTCAAAAACTAAAAAATCTTGCTCAACAGAAAGTGAAAGTTACTTAAGGATAACGACAGACTTTAAAAGCTTGTAAAAGCTGTTGAAAGCTTCACAAGGGTAGCATGAGCGAACACAGAAAGTAAAATTTACCATTTACAGAGCTTGCAATGCAGCTGAGAGTTGAGAATACTTACTTTCGACTCTTTCACTAAAGCTGCTCATCATAAACTTTGGATTAATCAGAAAGAAAAGCTGCAGACACTATAAATACTCATCTGGTCAGTTGTTCAGCAGTTGCAAAGTGATGAAAAGTGGAAGACATAAAGTTTACAAAGTCTTTACTACTTACACAGAGAATTCCCTAGCGAAGCTTTAAGCTTGGCAATGTTTTGTCACCCCCAACAAAAAGAATAACAACAGCAAAAATAACCCCTCGTTGTCCAGTTCCCTTTGGGCAATGGGTCACATGGCGACGTCTGTTGCTTTGTTAACTAGAAAATTTGCACTTGTTACCTACTCTAGACGGCTCTCTCTTTCTCTCTCTCTCTCTCTGTCTACCTCTCTGACGAGTGTTGCTTTTCTTTTTGGGCGGCAGCAACATCTGATGTTGTTGTTGTAGTTAATGTTGCTGTTGCTCCTTTTCTTGCCAGTTGATGAAGTTTTTTTTGTGCTTGCCCCCAACGTCGATTTTAAGCTTGTTTATGTTATTGTTACGACTCTTTGTTGTTGTTGTTGTTGTTACAGATGTTGTTGCTGTGTCTGCCCCATTGGCATAGGCAAATCTTGGCTAAGTACTTATGTGTGCGTTTTGTGTGTGTATATTTATTAAGCTAATGAACTGCGCCATATCTTAGTGCAATTTATGTGTAACACCCCCCGCACACACACACCCCCTCATCCCTGTCCCCACTCTAACAGTTTAAAGTCGAACCTTCCTCTTTCTCTCTGTCTGTCTCTATGTGCTAGTTAGAGAACGTTTAAGTTGCGACTGTTGGATATGTAGGTAAAGGGCATGTCCTTGAACCACAACACACATACACCAAGATTTGCGCACTAAAACAGAGTATTTTCTAGTACAAGCGATCTCAAAAACTGACCGAATTCGAAGTTTCCAAAACTAAATCTTATTTCCAATCCTGGAAGTCGGAAAATAAAGTTTATTGGGGATACTTTAAGTAAGTTTTGGTAATTATTTAAATCTGTTAAAGATTGAATCATTATAGTTTAAGTACACAAAAATCTTGAAATTATCTTAAAATATTTTCATACTTATGTTCATTTTAATCTTGAAATATTCAAAATAAACTACACAAAACTTAAATTTTCCAATTATCAAATGTTAAGTATCTAAAAACTTATGATTAGCTTAAGGCTTCGAATTTAAGTTAGACGTAATCATACCTGTTAAATTTCGATTAGAATTACTAATCAATTAGATTATTTATTAGAAATAATCGTAGTGATTATATAATTCACTGTTGAAAAATTTGTGATAATTTAATGATTACGATTAGAAAAAATCAAAAAAAATCTAAAATTATTACGATTATTCAAAATAATCAGAAAAAATCAAAAATAATCAAAAATAATCATTTCTGTGTATTTCGGATTATTTTTGATTTTTTCTGATTATTTCTGATTTTTTTAGATTATTTATGACTATTTGGTAAAAAAAACCAAATTATTTTAAATTTTCCCAATCAAAGTAGCCAAAGCTTTTGATTATAGTTACCTTTTTTGCTGCCTAAAGCAGTTAAATTCAGAAGAAAGAAGGCGGCAGCTAGAATGTTTTCGTAGCTCATTAGTTAGAGTTGCTGACCTGTTATACTCTTAATTTTTAATGTTTAGGTTCGATTCCCCTGTCGTGTTGAAAAATTTGCTTTGACGAATTTTTTTGTGTAAAAAGAGAATTTATTTTAGTGGATTTTCTGAATAATTGAAATGTTTAATAATATTTGGTAAGTATTGATGGCTATTTTGATTGTGAAAATTTAAAATAATTTGGTTTTTTTTACCAAATAGTCAAAAATAATCTAAAAAAATCGAAAAAATCAGAAATAATCAGAAAAAATCAATAATAATCCGAAATACACAGAAATGATTATTTTTGATTATTTTTGATTTTTTCTGATTATTTTGAATAATCGTAATAATTTTAGATTTTTTTTTGATATTTTCTAATCGTAATCATTAAATAATTGCGCAAAACCGAAAATAATCGTAATTTAATCATTGGTTCGACTTTTAAACAAAAATAATTTAATTACTAATGATTATGATTACTAATCATTATTTAACAGGTATGGACGTAATATTAATTCCGTAATAACTTGTAAATAAAAATAATAATAATAACTTTTGATTCTGGAGGTATTTCAACCAATCTTACTGAATTAAAGGTTTGTCATGGTCTTCTGACAAAGTTTATTTATTTATAGCTGTCACAGAAAAGGGTCACTCGGAATTTTAATTCAAGAATAAGAGTACACAAAAATCTTAAAATATTTTTCTGAGTGCACACGCAACAATTATGAACTGAGACACGCCCAATTGCAACGTCAATTGATCAATCTGAAGATGAAAGCTGTCTAAGCGAAGAGGCAAGCAGAGGTTGCAGTGGAGGAGGGGGAGGGGGAGGGGCGGCATTGACCATGACACAGCACCAGCAAGTGGTTGGTAATAGAGCGTTGGGAGAGAGGGCGTGACAGTGACCATAACGAGCATTTAATCATTAGTCAACCTCACTGCCAATATGTATAGTTAAGTGTGTGGCTCAATATGAAACCACCGCACCACTCAGTTGCTCAAGCAATCAACCCATCGAGCCACCCACCCGGTCACCCACTGGGGCAACACTTTTTGGTCATGCCAGTCACGCAGTGGGAAAATTAATTAGCCCAGTTGGCAGCTTGGCTTTGGCAGAAGCCTTAAAATGGATGCGTGCCTACGACTATTTATGGGGTAATGAGTGTGTCAAGTGGGGAGAGTTGGAGGGAGGGGGGGGGGGGGCAGTGGTGTGAGTAGCGCATTCCCCAGCGATTATGATCGTAAATAAGCAGCTGCCATGTAAATCACAGCAAATACACAGACAGACAGACAAATACAGTCGATCGAGTGGCATCATTCTGTTGCAAGTTTCAATAACAAATGCGAGTGCATGAAATGTGCAATAAAAATACAGTCAAGATTGTCAAGCACGAACTCATGATGAAAAAAAGACTCGATATTGTGCAGATTTTCCCTTATAAATGTCTTTAGAACAGAATATTCTCTCAAGTTTTTCTTCTTAAAATATGTTTTAGTCTTTCGATATAAAATTCTCTGTAACCTGTCCGTTAAAGTGATGAATGACTGTAATGACTTTAGAAACTGACCAAACCACTTGTTTTTTTTTTAATGCATTCAATTTACTAGTCCAATTCGTGTCGCTTTCAGTTTTATTGTGTAATTATTACACATAAAATTCTATAATTTAAGTTTTATTTTCCATTTCATTTCGTTTCATTTTTCGACTTTATGACTATCTTTCAAAAATGTTTTATCAAATTTTCATTATAAATTTGTTATGGAGCAATTTAATTGTAATTTGACAAAAATGTAATTTTTTAAACTTTTCTGTTATTGTTCTTTTAGATACCTTTCATTCATACTTTTCAGTAATTTATACAATTTTTTTATATCATATTTAAAGGCTATATTTGCAGGTTATCATATTCTCTATTTTTTATATCGAAGCGCAACTGCAAATAAATGAAAGGTCATTAATGGAAGTGCCTAAACGTGAATAATCGAGAATGAATTCCACAATCCACACAATCACGCCAAATAATTACAAATGAACTGTTCGATATCGTATTTCAATGCAGTTTATTTTTAATTTTCATTCTTATCCGAGTAATGTATTATTTGCTTTAGGGATCATATTTCTTTTGGCTAAATTAGCTTAATTCAAATTAAACAACTTTAAACGTTTTATTTTTTTTATATCAAAGTGAAATTTTTCTTTTTTTGCTTAGGTTGGTTTTGATAATTAAAAATTTTCTATGAAATGTATGATTTTATTTAAAAGAAAAATCCTTGTATAAGAATTAAGGCTATGAGTGACTAATTATTAAAAGTTTTCGAAATTGTTTCCGGTGTGTATGTTAACATTTAATGTGAAAAATCCATAGATTCGAATTCTTTCGATATTGTGTCATTGTTTTCTTATACAAAGGTTCCACATCTCACACATTCGCAGTCTAACATACCCCATTTGATATATTGAGAGAGGAGCTCTGAAAAAAAAGGGTCACTCCGTAATGACCTGCGGCGATGTTCCATTAAGCGCTATTCCGATTGTTCTCGATTGCAATCACAGTGCAGAGGCTCAGTGCAACTGAACCAGCTGAATAAACAAGATAAAGGATGAGTGTGAGCGACTAGCAGATACTCTACACAGCACACAATAGTATAGCAAATATATGTCTTATTTAATGATAACAAAATGCTGTGTAATGTTAGATAATTAGATAACTTCGAATTTTGATTTTAATTTTAAAACAATGATTACAAATAAATTATATTTTGTGAATTATTATATGTAAGAATACGAAGAAAGGGGAAATGCCTTAAATAACTCTTATTCCAGGCCCAGTCAATTAAAGAGTATATTCACTGGAAAAATTGATGCAACAATTTGTGTTTTGAAGCGCCTCTGGCGCGGCACAAAGCGAATTGCGTTAAATGCGTCCGAAAGCTGATTTAACAATTTATAATTAAATGTCAAAAAACTTAAAAGGCAAAGTGTGAACAAAAACAAAACTGGAAAAATCGCGATATAAACTCGGTGGACAAGGGCAGAGGCTAAAGGGCAAAGCAAAAGGTGAACGCGTTTAATTAATGAAATCATTTTCGAATCAAGCGCACATTTCATCAAAAGCTGCCCTTTCGTCCCTCTATCCCTCTATTCCTCTGGCCATCTGTCCATCTATTTGTCTGTCCGACTGCGCCATTTGCTCTCCCCTTTTGCGGTTTTGGCCAAGTCAAATGGAGCATTTCAAAGTGAATCCCGGCCACAAGCAATGCGAAGTCAGTTGGGATCCCTCGCTCTAATGCTGAACCCATAATTACGCAGGATGCGCTTACCGATGGACAAAATGATAAGTTTCCTGTTGTTGCTCCCGTTTTGGATTCTCCTTTTATTCCTGCTCCCCGTCCCCTTCAGCTTCCACTTATTGCTGGCTTCATTGTTAGCCAGTGGCATTGTTGATGGTGTTGTTGTTCTTGTTGTTGTTGGCTCGCTGCTGTTGTTATTATTATTTTTGTTTTTGGGATTGGCATTTAATCTCTGGACGCAGTTTAATTGTCGCATCTCCGTTGGGCAGCGCTCAATCAGCTAATTTGAAGTGGATAATTAATTGCATTAATTACTTGCAATTAATATTTGTCAACAGGGACTCTCGCTCTCTCTCGCTCTTTCTCTCTTGCTGTCTCACTCACACTCTCTCATTCTTGGTTGTAAGTCTCCTTATTCCTTCTTCTCCATCTTTAAACATAGAAGGGAAAGAGGATGATTAGTTTTTAAGTTTTTAAAATATCAAAAAAAATATTTTCGAACTTTCAAAATTTATGAAAATTAATATATATTTAGAGTAATATATTATTAGTGATGTAAAAATACATCGAAAAGCCGACAATTATCTCAATAATTTGTTTAGACTATTAATCAAGTTCATTTAATTCATTTTTATAATGAAGTTTAGTTATTTATATCAGGAGTTGATTAAATTTAAAAACTCGAGATTAAAAATCTGAATGCTCAAAAATGTTAAGGGAAGAAAAAGTAAAGTTGCTAAAAAATCGATATCTTGAGGCAAACAATTTTTTGAATGAATTGAATTGAATTAAATGCAGAATGAATTAAGACGCCAAACCAGAATCGAAATGACATTCAGCTTGAAAATCGGGTTAGTTTTGGCAAAGTTAAAGTAGGTCACACCTTCGACCAATAAAGTGTATAAAGCCAAAAGTGTTTTTTCATACTAATTATTACATAGAAAGTTGATTGCGAGCTAAAACTGCAGATTTAAAATTTTGAATTTTTGAAAAACACAAAATCGCATTCTGGCAAGGCCAAACTATGATCAAATCCGCTTGGAAATCTGATCATTTTTGACAATTGTTTGTAAGTTTAAAGTTTATCTGACTTTCGGCGTACCAACTTTACAGATCCACTTTACGCATGTATTTTGTATTCGCAACTACGTTTTCTTTCACGTTTTTTTTTCATGGGAAAACTCTATATATCTATACTTGATTCATTTAATAGCCGTTGTTCTTTTGTTTTGATTAAAAAACCGTGCAAATTGTGTCAGATTTCACATAGTGATTAGAAAACTTGATTAAGTTGCTTCTCCAAAAGCAGTTATGTCTAAAAGGGGCAAGAGCAAATTGTACGCTTATCTCGTTGATTTCGGTCTGGCCTCTCACTATGCGGCTGATGACTTTAAGCCGGATTCGAAGAAAATGCACAGTGGAACCATCGAATATACTACGCGAGATGCTCAGGCGCTCAGATCTAGAAATTCTTGGCTATAATCTCCCAGGGCAGCTGCCCTAAGCAGAAGCTGATGCCGGTGCCGGCGAAGGTCCAAAAAGCCAAGTAGGCATTTATGGCAGATGTCAATGCTGCCCTTAAGCCCCGCTTTTCCAAGGGGGGCCCCGGCGTGCATCGGTGAGTACATGAAATACGCAGCCAAGTTGGCGCACAATGATGAGCCTGATTATGACAGGTGTCGCAGCTTTTTCCTCAATGCTCTCAAGCAAATGAAAGTTGCCAATAGTGGTGACTTGGACTTTAAGCAGCAGCAGGAATCACAATACCAGTCCACTAGCCGAGTTGGACGTCAGCATGGATGCCAATGTCATTGTGAATGTAAAGCGCAATAAGAAGGGACAGACAGAAGGCGCTACGAGAACTCCTTCAGTGCAAACATCCAACAGGAGCTAAATGCCGCGAACTCGGCAACGGAACGTGCAGAATAAACTCATATTTTTAACACATGGAAAACATGGAAATTCTAATTTATCTACAAAGCATTAAAATTCCACACGAATTCAAGTTTTGGCGGGGTTGAAGTAAATATTTATCAGCTAACTTTCAAACATCCATTTTTGCAAGGCATTTTAGCTAGGACATACAAATTTAAGCGACATCCTCGTTGAGTTTCTTCGTTCAGTTGCAGGGGTTGTCCTTTACGCTCAAATTGAGCAAACTTTCGCTAAGCAGAGCTTTTTGGTTTGCGCCACCGATTAAGCTTGAACATGAGCGAAGTAGCAACTGCACCTTAAGTATTTAGTTCAACATTTTTCCTGAAAGACTGTGATGGCGCTGCATTTAAAGTGAACAGCTGCTTAAATCGATAGCTTGTAATTTTCGACATGCCACCACTTTATGCCAGCTGGAATTTGCCCATTACTCTGAGCGGCATTGCTTAAATATTTTCAAGCTTTCTTTTATGGCTATATGCTTATATACATATATTTTACCTTTTCTCATTGTAAGTGCAAAGAGCTGCATATGTTTTTTACCTTTCCCTTCGACAGGACTCGGCTAAACCGACGCACTGTGTCTCGTCTTCCGAAAACTCGTAGCAAAAACCTGTAACTTTTGAACTAGTTGAGATATTGAGTTGAAATTTGAAATATATATTCTCAATACATCAAACAAATTTTTGAAACTAAAATTGAAGTGGGCGTGGCATTGAAATGGGCGTGAGCTAACTGTCAAACACAATTTTTTGTAATTTTACTTTTCAAAATTTTATAAAAAATTTTGACAGTTAACTTACGCCCTTTTTAATGCCACGCCCATTTTCATTTTTCTTCCAAAAATTTCTTTGAAGTATTGGGAATATATAGTTCAAATTTCAACTTGATGTCTCATCTAGTTCAAGAGTTATAGATTTTTCCTCACAGTCATAGCTGTGACTGGCTGACAAATTGTACTAAGCAAGGGCAAATTCTAATGCATACGAACAAGGGGCTGCTATGCAATATACCGTATGTTACTTTACAAAAACCAAAATAAATTTCGCTGGGTTCAATTGTGCCAATGGCTTTTTTTTTAAATATCTTTAAAAATATGTACCGAATCATATTAAAAAGTAAAACTCTCCGGCACTCCCCGCCATTTTTTCTAAAGTCAACAGAAAGTTCAAAAACAACCCCAAAATATTTCTCTTTAACATTTTTTTTTTTTTATATGCATTTAGTTTTAAAGATAGGCCAGTTAATATAAATAAATAAGCTTAATACAAAGACTAAGCTCAATTCAAAGGTAGACTACGCCAAACTTGCCCTTTTAAAGCGAAAAATTTCTCACTTGGCATTTTTTGGAAACATTTTTTGACTTTGACGAGCTCCACAGCCTACAACAAAATTTTTTAAAAACACATACATTCTGCATAAAATACTTCAACCATTTCTTAGCTCAAAAATATAAACATTTTTCTCAAACGGAACTACTCGAAAAATGATTTTTGCCACGAGTTTTCGGGAAACGAGCCACAGTGCGACGCTGCGTCTCCATCATATTCAGGAACCATCTGTTGTCTTGTACCCTGTACACACACCCCTGTACCCATAACCGTTGCGATCTGCGCTCGCTAGGTGGCGTCCTTTTTTTGCGGTACACAATGAAAAATAGTTTCCTTTACAATTAAGGTTTACTGTGCTATAGTGGTTAAAGATCGGGCACAATTATATATAACTTCATACGTCTATATCCATCTCGGATTGTTAAAATGTACAGCATTAATGTTCTTGATCAGCTTCAATAACCATGACCGCCTGTCCTATTGTACGTCTGCAAATCGTTAAAATTCAACACACCTACAATTCTGAAGATAGAACTCTCTTCTAGGTCATTAATGGAAGGTTAAATTCGGCACGCCGAAGATTTATTACCCTAGGACTACGAGTTTGGTTGAGATATCTTCTGAAAGCTTAAGACTAATTTATATTTCTTAAATTATTTAGGGTATTCAGAAACTATGATCAATTTATCAAGTGACAAATTTATTACACTGCAGCTAGTGAGTCAATTTTTGAAGCTTCTGCTGTCGTATTTGTGATAAACCCCCAGATTATGAGTTTAATTTCAATGAACAGCTGTTTGGTATTAGCAGCATTTCTCTTACTCCTCCTCACACCCTCTCTTACTCTTGTCCTTTTAATGCTTTTGCCACTGTAAAAAATCCATTTAATAATTTAAAATAATTTTTATCTTTTTATTTAAATTTAAAATGTTTCCTAAGGTACAGTCACTAAGACTAGTTATTTAACTGAAATTTCTAATTCTGGCAGATCGGACTCTAGCCATAGAGCCACCGGACAAAGAAAAATTACTTACTTTTACAACCAATACCAATACCAACCTCAGTGTGACCATATTTCGTTAGATACTTTTAACAGTCTGGCAACCTTTCTCCATTTATAATTATACCCGTTACTTATTAAAAATAAGTAAAAGGGGATATTGTATTCGTTGCAATGTATGTAACAGGGAGAAGGAAGCATCTCCGACCCTATAAAGTATATATATTCTTGATCAGCATCAACAGCCGAGTCGATATAGCCATGTCCGTCTGTCCGTCTGTCCGTCTGTCCGTCCGTCCGTCCGTCTGTCCGTCCGTGTGAGCGCCTAGATCTCAGAGACTATAAGAGCTAGAGAGATAATGAGAGAATTGTGCATATCCAGACGCGGTATCACGTGGAGCCTCACACAACACCTAGAGGACCTGGATTACGCGGATGACATCTGCCTCATGTCTCATAAACTCAGTGACATTCAAGCCAAAGCGAATGACCTCTCCAGGATTGCCAGCAGAGTCGGCCTTGAAATAAACGCAGCCAAAACAAAGGCAATGCGCTTCAACCACGTCAACCAAGGAAGCATCACCATCAATGGGAACATAGTATAATTCGTCGACAAGTTCTCCTACCTTGGCACCGTCATCACCAACAACGGTGGGGTGGATGAAGATGTAGAGAGCCGTCTCACGAAAGCACGATCGGCATTCGGCAGAATGTACCATGTCTGGAGAAATCAGCGAATAAGCAGGAGAACGAAGCTGAGGATCTTCAACGCGTGCGTAAAAACGATACTGCTGTATGGCAGCGAGACGTGGCTCACTTCGCAACGGATGATACTCAAGCTGCAAGTATTCATCAACAAGTGCCTTAGAATCATATGTTCAGTATTCTGGCCCAACAGAATATCGAACAGTGATCTATGGCACCTGGCGAACGAAGTCCCGATCCAACAGCAGCTAATGAAGAAGAAATGGAGTTGGATTGGACACGCGCTACGGAAACCCCAAGGCAGTATCACCAGGATGGCACTTGAATGGAATCCCCAGGGAAGCAGGAGAGTTGGGCGACCCAAGTGCACCTGGCGTCGAACAACAAGAACCGATCTCACCCTGCACAACATCAGCTGGGACACGGCGAAGCAGACTGCGCAAAACAGAGTCCGGTGGAGAAATCTAGTAGAGGCCCTAAGCTCCCAAGAGGAGTAAAAAGGATAAAAAAAAAAAAAAAAAAAAAAAAAAATAAGAGCTAGAGCAACCAAATTTGGCACACAGATTTCTATAAACCCCACGCAGGTCAAGTTTGTTTCAAAATTTTGCCACGCCCCTTTCCGCCTCCGTAAATCGCGAAAATCCACCACACGCACAGTTTTTAAGATATTAGGTTTTTTTAAACGGTGAACGTTAGCTATTGTTTTTACCTATCATTCTACTATATCCCAACAAGATCGGACAAACAGAAAGGTGGTACTGGCTGATTAAAGCTTTTAAGCAATAAAAGTGCCTAAAAGCATGCAATTAAAAAAAGTTAAATTTATTTAGGTAAGTAACGGGTATCCTATAGTCGGGAGCTCGACTATAGCCGTTCCCACTTGTTTTGTCTCAATACGACAAATTTTGTATACATACCCCAGGGCATGTTTTGTGTGATACAATTTTTTCTGTGTGTTTGTTGTCATCACAACTTATATCATTTTATCAAATAATACAAATATCAGAGTTTCTGAATACCCGAATTGTTTTTTTTTTTTGGGACTGTATTTTCTGATCAGAAAGCGATGTCTTCAACACTGATATACATACATAGGTAAATTACACAATGCTTCACAGATTGCTTAAAGCAATTTTATCGAAGCCTTCTTTGATGATTTATGGGAATAATCATACTTATGGTTTATTTTCTATAACAGCTATATGGTACGGGTATCTCGTAATCGGGGTATCGAGGGTAGCCTCTCTTGCCTGCTTTTATTTATATTTTATTAATATATTTTTTTTTTAAAAGAATAAGCACTGAGTATCTTACAGTCGAATTTCTTCCACTATACCCTTTCTTTTCACTCATTTTTTATTTATAAATATTTATACATTAATAAACAAAATTTCAATAGTTTTTGCAAATGTTTCCAAAAAAATCGGCCCGCAGAAATGTGCCTAAAGTTTTAAATTTTTATTTTAAAAAATTTCATGTGGCAGCTGCCAGAAATTGCAATGTGTGTGTGTGTGTGAGTGTGGGTGTGTGTATGCGTGTGCATGTAATGCGTTGTAATTTTACACCACTGTGTGGGTGATTGTGCCTATACTTACACACAGAACTGTGCTTTGAATAAAACCTATTTAGATGACGAATCACAGAAATTTGGCCTCATCAATGTTTGTTCTTGAATCACAACCCAACTCAAGTTTTGCCAGCAAAGGCGACCTATGCACGCACACACACACACACACACACACATACAACTCACACACACACTTCTATCCCCTCAAATGCCATTGCACGCACACGCATCAACGTTGTCGGCATCGACACGTTCAGCGTGAAACCGACTCCGACATTGACTATATTACATTACACGATTTCTTTTATTTTGCTATATATACATACATGTGTGTGTGTGTGTGTGTGTCAAAAATTTGCAATTTCTTGTTCTTTTCTCGTCATCGTCTCTCATTTTTTGCAATCACAGCCGCAAAGCTGTCAGAACACATTGTCATCATCAGCAGGCAGCAGCGGGCAAAAGGCGACCGCCACCGCACTATGGGCAAAAAGTCTGATATTTTGGCAGCAAGTCAATTTTATTCGTTGCTCAGTATCTTGAAAAGATATAACAAAAATTGTTTTGTTTTTATTTTTATTTTTAAGTTTTGAAGTTAGAACAAAGTCAGACAAGGCAGAATAAAAACAAATTAGTTTAATTATCAAACACGCAAAATTTAGAGTATTTAAAGTTTATTAATCAATAGTCTGATAGTCAAACTTTGCAATTAATTAAACTACGGTTCATTACAAATTTTTAGACTCTCGCTATATACGAATTTTTAGTTTATGCAAACACTTGTTTTGCTTTTTTTCCATAGTGCACCGATTCATCCAAGCTCCCACCCACCAAGCAGCCCATTCGACAAATTTTCCACCCACAGCCACCTGGTCATAGGCTTGTGTATTGCGTTTACATGCCAAAAAAAAAAGAAGAAAAAATGAGCAGCATATGAGTACATGTGTCCGTAATCGTTGCCTGTGCCTCGAATCTGGCCAAGAAATAGTGTAATAAAGGGCAGCTGAACTGCGCAAAACCACGCAACCACGCAACCACCCAACCTGCTCAAAAGACGACCACGCAACCCACCCAGAGCTCAATCTCAACCCCAACTCCATGATCTAGCCGACTTCTTGGCTGGATTAGCGAATTCCGTTGGCATTTTTTACGCACTCCACGGAGCAAATCAGCGTTTGGACACCTTGTCGTGCAGTAAAGACGATAGACCAGGGAACGGGACTGGCAAAGGGCGAAGGGGGAGTGGAGAGAGGGCCCACAACATGTGCGACAGCAAAAACAATCATGAACAGATTTATCGCATTCATATTCAGCTTCAGATGTGATACGAGTATGTGACCGAATAAGAAGGGCGGGCTTTGGGCAAATTTAAAGAATGAATAGGCGTGGCAACTCCAAGATGGAGTAGGACTGAGAGGATGGGAAGGGGTTGAGTGGTCGAGTTACTTGGGACGCCACTTCCTGGCCTGGCTACAAGATTTTTTTAAGAATCGTGTGCGTATGTGTGTCAAGACCGCAAAATGGGATTACATTACTCAAAGAAATGTATTTTGACAGAACTAATATTTTTACACAGATCAGGCTGCCGTTGATGTGGCCTTCCAACTACAGTTCCCCCTCCTATTGAAGCATCCCTCCCGCTCTGGTTCCCCACTTTAGTCCTGCTCCAATGATGTGATGTGTTGTGGCGGTTTTTGGGCTTGAGATTGCGGTTTTTGAGCCTCAACGCATTTCGAAGGGTTGGAGCAGGACTTTCACTTTGAGTTTGATTAAGCGACAACCCTAGACTACGGTTACAACTAGAAAAACTGAGATTCTACACTGAAGATTTTCTGTGGAGCTATTCGAATGCAGTTTAACTCGTTAACCGTCAACCCTAGGAAACTGTTTCTACTCGGAAAATTAAAAATATTGATATAAAAATAATGGATTAAAATTGAATACAGAAATAATTAAGATGCCAACTCATGATCAAAATGAGATTCCGCTTTAGAGTCTGTTCAGTTTTGGCAAAGTTATGATAATTTAAAGTTGGTCAACTTTAAAAAATAAAACAAAAATCAATCTTTTCAGAATCAAAGTTAATGTGTTAGTAGTTGATAGCAAGTTGAAACTCAAGACTTAACGTTTTCCAATTTCATTCCGCTTGAAAATCCGTTCAGTTATGGCAACGCAATAATTTAATTTTCGACTTTGAAACTTACAAGTCAAATGTACGCGTGTATTTTAAATTTATACATTTTCTTTTTTTTAAAATTGTAATTGGAAAACTCGATATGTCGGAATTATGTGGAGATATATAAACAATTCGAGTCATTTTTTTTGTCGACTTTAAGATTTCCAAATTAAACTCGATTCAGTGCTTGAATTAACATCACTATTCAAATCTCAATTATCTAAATGACATATACGACATATCTTTTAGCTTCATGTCTGATACCAAGTTTTTATTGTAGCTTTTATTGGTTAATCGAGCATAGCATGCAGCTTTCGTCATGCATATAATTTGTTCCCAATTGTGACAGAGAGAGAGAGAGAGAGAGAGAGAGAGGAATACTAGTCAACGACTTGAATTGATTAAGCATATTATTTAGCTTCGATTCGATTCTGATGCCAAGTGCAAGCTGGCTGCTATGGCCAAAACTCTGACCAAGGCTATCAGTTATGCTTAAACACAACATTATCCTTAGATTTCGCATGGCTGTGTGCGCGTGTGTGTGTGTGTGTGTGTGCGTCAACGAGAAAGGATTCTGTGAGGCAGATCGAAATGGCAGCCAATTTCCGCGTCTTGACTTGATAAACGCCAATGCCTAAACAAGGGGGGAGGTAGAGTTTGGGGGGACACGGGGACGCAAAGCAAAAGAGGAGTTGGAGTTCGCGTTGCCTGCACGTGGGGGATTGAGAGCATTGTATGCATGCTTATGCCCAAATGACACACACACATATACATATACAGTCCACAGATATACATTTATCTGTATATATATGTGTATACTATATATATGTATGTGTATATGGCAGTCAGATCCTTTTGCGTTGTCCGTGGCGTCTATCGCATAGTCAAGGAAACGATTTTGTCAGCCCAGTTTTTATTATTATTTGCATTGCGACTGCGTGTGGTCTCTGTGTGTGTGTGTGTGTGTGTCCTTGTGCAGGACTTTCATGCTTTATTTTTCGCAGCACAACTTTTCTTTGATGCAATATGTACAAACGACCCGGCCAACAACGGCAACGACAACGGCTAGCAAAAGGACGCTAAGGACGAAAGGATGTCGTTCTCGGCTCGACCCTCACGTACGAACTTTTGCCATAACAACATCTGTGGCCATTACGATGCGAGAGCATGTGAAACACCACACACACACACACACATATATATATATATATGTATATATACACACACTTAGACATTGACATACACACGTCCTGGCGCTGTTGGTCCTTTTGGACATTCGTAGCAACGTCGCTACCTTGCAAGACCAATCCACAAGCTAAAACGCAGCAACCAGAACTCGAGCCCGAGCCCGAGCCCAGTCCAACCCACCACCACCACCACCGCCACCACCGCTAGCAGCAGCAGCAGCACCACCTCCACCACCAACGACGCCATTGCCATCAAAAGGCTTTCAATGGCAGACGCAGAGAGATTGGGCTTTGGCCGACTACGACCGGCTACGACCGTCACGACAGTCCAAGAGTCCGACACTCCCTCCACCCATCCCATCCCACCCTCTTCCTGGTCCCTTGAGCTGTGGCCCGTGTCCGTTTTTGCGACACGACGGACAAGCAATGGCGATGCTCGTCGTATTTGCCTTTGCCTTTGCCTTTCGCATTGCTTTTGGTCTAACCCACCATGCCACATGCCACATGCCACATCGCTTCCTCCCCCCTCTACCGCCGCACCTCTCGGTCAACTTGGGCTCGGTGGGCGTTTGGTTTGCTCGCCACATGGGGTGGATTTTTCGCCATTATTGTAACAATTTTGATCAATGGCCCCATTTGGTCCGCTGTCCGCCAAAAACGAGTCCAATACCCCCCAAAGCCCCCTCAGCAGACTCGACCTCGACTCCAACCAAATCGAACCCAATTGCGTACCCAATGCCAATCTCGTCGCTCTCATATTCATTCGCATGTCCTGGCGTTTCTGGGCATCGTCCCTTGTCCTTTTTCGTTTCATACCCTGCCTCTACTTGGGCATGATCATTTTGTCATATCAAAGGAGTCCTATTGACTTCAAGTCCGTTAAAACTTAAGTATTTAGTAACAACTTGGGGTAATAAAGAAGAGAAAAGAAATCTTCAACTGTATCATGAAGAGTAAGCAAGATATGAAATTGAAATTTATACACAGTACAAAACATAATGCATCAATTATTTCTGTATTTTTAGTTGTGACAGTTTTGAAGTCAGTAAGCGACATATTTTTGATCAGGTCAACAAGCTAATTTTATATAGTCTGTCGATTTTTGCAAACAAGTCATTCAGTTTTACGTCCATCTTTGTTGAACTTTTGTTGAATCTTCAGATATACGATTACTATTTATTTTCGATCTCATTCATCCATTCAAATAACAATATAATATATTTTATTTTATATTATTATTTGCATGTAATATTTTCATAACAGAACTGTTTCTGACTTCACTTTCGCTTCAAATTCTCAAATCTGGTTAAGGCTCTTGAATTGCGGAATTGCTACAGAACCAAATTCTATTGTTAGTTTTTCATGATTTGCTTACTTCAAAACATTTATTTGTTGGCAGGGTATCTGGTAGTTGTTCATGGTCCTTCATACTTTTTATTTGTTTCTCCTTTTTTTCATGTTTATTTTATTATTTATTTTTGCCGCGTTTGCTGCTTTCCTCGACGCGTGACTGTTATTATTTGTGCTTTGGCCTTATGACCACACACACACACACACACTCACACACACCCTTTTGAATGCCCCTTTTTTTCTGGGCACCCGCACATATGTGCGACCACAGGCCATGACAACATTTCGGGCTAATCGAAGTTAACCCTTGGCTGGCTTTGACAATTTTTTATGCATGGCTCCCATTTGCCATTCAATTCGATTCGATTCCTTTTCGATTTCTGCTTTTCCTCTTGTTTGGGTGTTGTTGTTGTTGCTGTTGTCCATTAAATTTACGACACAAAACGCAGTCGGGCAAACAAACAAACAAACAAACAAATCGACACATAGACAAACAAACAAACAGAAGGGCAAACATTTTTATAAAGTCGCCGCCAACGATGCCAATGAGAAAGGCGCCCCACAAACATTCGCAAAGGACTCTGCCCAATTGGGGAACTGGTTACTCGGGTCTGGTGACTGGATAGTCGTGTCCTCGGAGTGGGTACTCGCAATGGGTACCAGGACACATGTTTGCGGACATTTATGCACAAGTTTTCGGTGTTGTGGGATGCCGGCTTTTGAATTGCGAATACGAAACACGGAATGCGATATGTGGAAAGAGAAATTGGCGTGTGGAATGGGCAATGGGATTTACCAAGGCAATTGGAATAAGTTGGTCCAGCTTCAGCCCTGCAACTTACACATACTATATAGACTTACAATGTATATAAATCCAATAGGTATAAATATTTGCTTAAAATGTCGAATCATCAAGTTATTTAGTCGAAAGTTAATGTTGCAAACAATAATTTACCAGATTGTTTATTGGCAAGTTTATTGGAAATAGATAAAGTTTGTATGAAACCTTAATAAAAATTGGTAATTTATGACATCCTTTAAGACTCATATCTTATATGGTAATTAATGAAAATCCACCAGAGAATAATTTCTTTTTTTTTAAATGTAAACAAATCAAATGTTTAAAATTTGTTATAAAACTAAGTTTAAGAAAATTAAAATCTTTAAGCTTAGCTTTCAATCACTTACCTGCAATTCAGTTTAAGCTCAATCGCGTTGTTTAAACTTTTCCCAATTGATTGGTTTTGCTATGTGGAAATCCAAAAAAAAACAAGTGGGAAAGGCTATAGTCGAGCTCCCGACTAAAGGATACCCGTTACTTACCTAAATAAATTAAACTTTTTTTTTATTGCATGCTTTTAGGCACTTTAATTGCTTAAAAGCTTTAATTAGCCAGTACCACCTTTCTATTTGTCCGATCTTGTTGATATTTAGTAGGATGATAGGTAATAACAATAGCTAACGTTCACCGTTTAAAAAAATCTAATATTTTGAAAACTGTGCGTGTGGTGGATTTTCGCGATTTACGGAGGCGGAAAGGGGCGTGGCAAAATTTTGAAACAAACTTGACCTGCGTGGGGTTTATAGAAATCTGTGTGCCAAATTTGGTTGCTCTAGCTCTTATAGTCTCTGAGATCTAGGCGCTCACACAGACGGACAGACGGACGGACAGACGGACATGGCTATATCGACTCGGCTGTTGATGCTGATCAAGAATATATATACTTTATAGGGTCGGAGATGCTTCCTTCTCCCTGTTACATACATTGCAACGAATACAATATCCCCTTTTACTTATTTTTAATAAGTAACGGGTATATAAATTGATAAAGTAAAAATGTTTACTCGATCTTTGAAATTTCGTAGATTGATAATATGGTTTGAGATTATTGCGATTATTGTACTATTAAAGAAAGATTGAAATGGATATGGAAATCAGTCAGATTGTCAAAGTTATTGGTATTTATGCTATAGTTTAAGTGTGAATTGAAAGTTTTTTCACCTATATATCAATATGCAGCCAGCATATGCTGCAATCCAAACCAACTGTCAAGTGGTCGCAGGATCAAAATCAGGATCAGGATCAGGAGGAGAATGAGGAACCGAGGCAGATGTTGCTAACCAGCATAATTCTTTACATACACACACAATATAATATTACCAAACTGTGCGAACAAGGTGCAAATTAAATGAATTTAAATGTGGTCGCTCAAGAGAGAGAGAGAGAGAGAGATAGTGATAGTGAAATAGATAGACAAAGAGTGAGAGAGAGCAGAGTTAGAGTACGACTGAAAGAGAGAGAGAGAGAGAGACTCAGTGGAAGGTTTGCATATTTTGTTTAGGGAAAATACGCAGATGTCCTTAAAAGCGACTTTTTTTTTATCAAATCACACACATACACACACACGTGTGTTGGTCTGGTGTAGGCCTATAGGCGAGTCCTGTTCCTGTCCTGTCTGTGCGTTTACCTTTTATTTTCAAATTATATGAAAAATTTGTAAGCGCGCTTGCGATCTCATATGACGAAACGGGACATGCAAACTACAAAGGACCAACAACAACACCAACAAAAGCTGACTGTGTGTGTGAGTGTGTGTGTGCCGCCAGATTGCCGCAAGGTACGAGGTATGGAATCGTATAATAACAAAAAAGTGCACACAAAATCAACGCCGCTTCGTTGTATCTCTCAGTGTCCCGAGTCCTGTGTGCCGTGTGCCGAGTCCTGTGCGTATTTCTCTTCCTGCTCCTGCTGCTTTTTTAAACTCTTTTACTTTTTTTTTGCATATCACATGCCAGCAGCGAATGAGAGAGAGAGAGAGAGAGAGAGTGATTGAAAGGGGTGCAGGAGGGGGTTGAATCATCATTTGAATAATTCGACATTTGCGGCTGCCTGGACGCGTCCTGTCTGTCTGTTATCCTGGCCGAGTCGCCTACCTTTTCCACTCTTTATTATTTTCTTTTTTGCAGCTTTCCACGCGCCAGCCGCGCATCGAATGACGAAAATTTTCGTAATAAATAAATAATCCTTTCCGTGTGGAAAAACTATGCCAGTTTAACATGTGTGTGAGTGCGTGTGTGTGTGTGTGTGTGCCGTTGAGCGGGAAAATTTGCTCGCAATTTGAAATTACGCTATGCAGAAAAAAGGAGGCCATGCAAATGCAAAGCCCGCATGTGGCAACATCGCGTGTGTGTGTGCGAGTGTGTGTGTGTGTGTGTGTGGCATGGGACAGTGGCAGGGGCAGCGGACAGGGACGGGGGATAGCCCTCAGCGGATTTTGCAACATCAAAGCAACACCTGGGCAACATTCGCCATCGAAATCGAACTCAATTCGATTCATATACTTGCCACGACTTTAAACGATGCCAAATTGAATATTCAAACGAATCGAATGCAAAGGAAATGAAAGAAGATAGGAAAGAAGCTGAATAGGAAGAGTATAAAAAATATATAACAGCAACATTTTTAATTATTACATGTGGGATACAGTAAAAGTAGAAGAATAGGTTGAAGATAAAGTGTTTATAATTAATCAACTCATAGTTCAATTTAACTCATCTTTAAAACACTTAATAAAAATATTAAGTTTAAGAGTAACTTAAATATATTCGTTTTAATATTTGTAAAACTAAATTATTATTTTTCATTTATCAATTTAAAAAGTTGGTATGACTTCTGGAGCAGATTTTTTAGTTTGTGATAAGTAAAATGAGATATTGAATTCGTTGCAATGTATGTAACAGGGAGAAGGAATCATCTCCGACCCTATAAAGTGCATATATATATTCTTGATCAGCATCAACAGCCGAGTCGATATAGCCATGTCCGTCTGTCCGTCTGTTCGTCTGTCCATCTGTCCGTCCTTGTGAGGGCCTAGATCTCAGAGACCATAAGAGCTAGAGAAACTAAATTGGGCACACAGACTTCTATAAACTCCACGCAGATTAAGTTTGTTTAAAATTTTTGCATCGCCACTTTCCGCCTCTGTAAATCGCGGAAAAGCGGAAAGTTTTTTTTTTATAATTAACGTTAACTAACTAATTACCTATCATCCTTTTAAATCGTAATAAGATCAGGCAAACAAAAAGGTGGTAATGGCTGATTAAAGCTTTTAAGCAATAAAAGTGCCTAAAAGCATGCAACAAAAAATTTTTTAAATTTATTTAAATAAGTAACGGCTATCCTATAATCGAGAGCTCGACATTAGCCTTTCCTACTTGTTTTTGTTTGTTCTTGAACTCAATTTTAAATCCTTCCCTAGCTATATTTTGATACAAATCAAATGAATTTTTCATAAATCTTAGATTCCTCATCTGAATCTTCATTGTTCACTCTATATATTTTTTGCAATATCTTCAGTTCTACACCAACAAAGCTAGCACAAAACTATGAAATTTATTATTTATTTATTTCTTTTAAGATTTCTTATGTGCAGAATTAAATAACTCTTTTTTAACTGTACTTTATGATTTGGAAAAGTGGCTCCGCTTTTCGCAAGTGTCCTGAGTATTTGCAATGACATTGGCTTTATTAAACAATTTTGCAAACATTGTCGCAGCCGTGTTTTCCTTTGTGTTTCCGCTCTGCAACCCCTTTTGGCCTGCTGCAGATGAACATTAAATTTGCCTGTAAAAAATTCGCATGCATTTTTTGTTATATTCAATTTTTCAACTGTAGGCAGCCGCAGATCCTCCGATTGGCAACCCTCTAAGCCCCTTAACCCATGCCTTTAATTTTGTGAGCTGTTGTCGATTTTGAATTTGCTTTCCAATTGCAAATGGAAAACAGAAAATAGAAAGCGTACAGTTGTCCTACTAAAATGCAGTCAGCTGTGCTCTATGCGGCATCCTCATCCGATTTCAACTCAACTCATTAACCACTTGACTAATTGGCCCCGGGGACATGTTAAGGCAAAGACACAAAAAAAACTGCACCTTTTGACCCAAAAAAGAAAAAAAAAGACAGGAGAACTCTTTTGGGTTGACAACAATGAGAGATCAACAATGAGAGATCATGTGGATAATTGTGAATCGGGTATTACTTTTGGCGCCTTTATCGCATTACACGGTGTGATAGACTCGGTAACATGCGAGAACAAGTAATTGTCCAGCCACTGTTCCCATTTTTTGGTGAACAGCATCCTTTTGTCCCTAATAATCGCCGGGTTCACACCTTAAAAACACCGCAAAAGTTTTGCCAGCATCCGCAGCAGCAGCAACAGCAGCAGCAACAACAACTGGAACAACAGGAACTACAACAAATATCCTCATTTTCACACGCACTTTGAACCTTTTCAGCATCCCCTAAAAAAAGGGAAGCCAAACGAGACCAAAGCAAACCCTAAGCATGATCTAATGCTCTCACTCTCGTTCGCATTTTTTGGTGTAAAAAACAACGTTTTCGACATTATATCGTATCATATAATACCATAACATAATTGTTATGGATGGCAGCATCACTCAATTGGCTCATTGCCGGCACAAAGTCAAGGACCCTTGAAATGATCTCAACAACAGCAACAACAACAACAGCAACAGAATCCCTTCCCTTTTTTTGTATTATCATGTTGTTTTTGTTGCTTTTTGTTTTCATTTATTATTTTGTCCCATTTTCCATGAGTTTTTTTTTGGTGTTTTGTTGCTCATAAATTGCCGCTAAATGGTCGAGAGGGGGGAAGATGCAGGGTCTCTCTGCCTGTCATTGGTTTGTTTAGGGTTTGATGTGTCAATATTTGACAGATCAAATTGATATTTATACTCATATTGTGAGTGTATCCATGTGCCTGTGTGTGTGTGTGTGTGTGTATTCAACTATGTTTTGTCAGGGGCTAATCAAAGTTGACTAATTGCCAGATTAACGAAATGTTGTTGGCGGTCATTTGATCTGCGGGGGTTCAGATCAGTTTGGTGACCTCTTGATCATGTGTGTTGTGGGTGTTACTTAGGTTATAATCCTTTAGTGTTATACTGCTTTCGAGACTATTCAGTATGTACTATTCATTATTTATAAAATATTTAATGGAATATTCCTAATGATATCAGTAGATAGACTTATTAATAAAAAACAAAAAGGATTAAAGCATTTAATATATACATATATTTTTATAGAGAATTTTTATAAATACAAAATGTTTACTCCGAGAGGGTAGAAAACGATTTAAGTGTGTGTTTCAATTTCTTTTAATTTTAAATTAAATAATTCAATTATAGTTGAATGTAAGAATCCGTATTATAGCGCCTATATCTTTACAATAAACTTAAAAATTACTTTCAAAGATATTTGAAATAATTCGACATGTTATTCAGGGCTTTTGTTAAAATTACAAACTTGAGTGGAATACAAGAAATACAAGTTTAAAAGGGTATGGTATATTTTCGATCGAGTTTGAGCTCATTTTCAATGCTTTTCTTCAAAAGTTAAATTCTTTATATAGTGCTGGTCTCGAAGAACTTTTAGGTACATTTTTCTCAATGATCAGTTTTTAATTTATTGTGATGCCAATGACACAAGCGAATATTATTAATATTTCTATGGCCTACCTAAACTTTTCCATGATTAATTATAATGGTCTAATAATCAATTATAATTAATTATTATTTTAATATAATTATAGTATCAACTTGTAATCAAAGAGTAAATCTTGATCATCATCACAAATTTCTGAAAATATTTAACTAATACCATAATCCTGAGCACAAACTTTGCCTACGTAATGCTCTGTAAGCAATTTTCCGGGATCTTTTCTTCTTTTGAGCAACGCACAGCTGGTGATGCTGCGTGCTGTGAGAAGGGAGTGCGGAAGGGGACTGGGTGCCATGAGGCACCCTAAGACGAGGCCCCTCGCTGAGGGATGACGCCTCGGTCGCGGTCGCCCTCGATCCTGGACAGATCCGTGTGTTCTTTTCGCTGCGGCTCAAGGAGGCGCCTGTGCCGTTGTCGTTGTTGTTGTCGTTGTCGTTGCCGTTGCCTGCAACTGTTTCCCTTTTTCGTTGCTTCCTTTTCCTTTCCGATTTGGGCTGGCATTGTGCAACGCGACGGTACCTAATCATTATAAATTATGTGGCAATGGGGCAACGTCATCTTCAGTCGCATCTTTGTGAAAAGACGCAGCCTCTTCGAAGGGGTTAAACTTTCTCACGATCTAGAAAAATAGAAGAATGGAAATCCGTAAAAAATAGAAACGGGAAAACGCAAAAGCCTTTTGCAATAATTCATTCTACCTTCCTTCGATCCGTTGCTTTCCTTTCCTTTCCTTTCCATTACCTTTATTTTCATTTGCTACCTTTTTAGCATGTAACGGGTTCTTTATGATCGCATCGATGACTCGACAGTTCGACAGCTCGATGGATCGACAGTTTTAAAATGGGAAAAGTGTTTGCCCTTGGATAACTGATTAAGTTTAATTGTTTGTCTGGCTAGAGAGACAGGAGGCTGAAATTGGGAAGGGTAAGGAACGCTTGAGAGTTTCAAAATATTTATGAGAAGGGTTTCCCTCCTGGATCTTCCTCGTCTGCCGACTGTGCGAAATCTCAAGACAGCTGTGCAAATAATCGACTATTACAAGGTCCAGTTGCAAGTTCCGAAACTCAGAATGTGGAGACCGCAACCAAAACAGATTTCCGATTTCGGGCTCCAAACTCATCGCAACTTTTCCTCTTTTCCTATTTTCAGTTTGTTTGTTTATAGCATTTGTTTGCAATTTTATTCCTATTATTATCATTATTATTATAATTATTTGTATTATTATTTGTATTACTATTGGCATGTGTGTTGTCTGTGAAATGTGTATAATTTCATTTATATTTTGCCCAGCCAAAAAGTGCAACAAAACAGAAAATGAGCAGAGGGAAAGGAAACAAGAAAAAGGAAAATGAATACAGCAAAAGAAATCGAATGAAACAGCACAGACCAAAGCTCCATGTACAGTGGATAACATTTCAGGGTAAAGGCAAACAGCAACAGCAACAGCAACAACTGCAACAACATGAACACAGCAGCAACATCAGAGCAGCAGCAACATCGTCAGGAGCTGGTGATGAAGTTGCTACGGAAATTCGTTATTGTGTTACCACAGGCGATGTGTCTGTGTCCCAATGTTATGTTGCCAGTTGCCAGTTGCCAGTGACTGTGCGGCGACATTCTCCACCCACAATTTTAGACACATTCGCAGTCAGCGACAGTCCAATAGCAACAACAACAACAACAACAAAAGCAGCAGCAGCAGTTGCCGGCACGCACAGTGTGGCCAAAGTCAGATTATTTATAATTAGAAATTTTTAATAATACTTTGATAACATACTTCAATAAAACAGAAAATGTTTTTACTTTATCGCCATTTACAAGTCACAAAATGTTGAAAAATCAGTCGAAAACTCGATACTGATATTAGAACATGCAATATAAATATTCCATCAAGTATAATGTTATCGACAAATGGGTCAGATCTAGCGCAAAACTAGTTAAGCTATTTAAAGTCTAATATCGTTAGGTTGAGTTGCAATGTAATCGATAACTGATCGATACATTTACACTTTGTTGATGGGATATTAGCTGTTACTCGACTTGTTAGTCAATCGATAAGTTATCGAATTTGCCTCTCCTTTTATTATTTTTATATTATTTGAATTCGATACGATGTCGATAAATTCACAATTTAAGTTGTGCATATTTATCGAGAGGTTATCGGTATTTTCTTATTAATTTAATCGATTGCAGATACACAACTAAGTGCCTTCTATATATTCACATTTTAATATCTTAAATCGATTTTAGCTTCCACTTTTTTTAACTCTCACACCTATAAAGAAACTGACATAAATTGCTGTACTGTGGCCACTGTGCGGCATCGACAACAGCTTCGATGTGCGGTAGCAAGGAGGGGAAGGGGGGAACCACCTTTTGCCTCGTCTCGACCAAGACGTGGCGACCTTTTGCATCCACGACGATATTTTAATATGCAAAATTTTCAAATAGTCCTCACACACACACACACACACACACGCACACACTCGTTGATTCTTTTGGTCATGTGTACGACGGACGTTATTGGACTCAGGGGCAGGATAAGGTAAGGTAAGGGGTGGGGGGGGGCTAGGCGAAGGGGCAGAGGGCTGAGGGCTGAACGGACGCCCGCTAGGCAGTTGGCAGTTGGCATGCCCAGCGCGTGGGCGTTTTGGTCGCCAGAGTATCCAATTCAAAAATTTTGCAAAGCAACCAAGCGGAATTGCCAAGGAAGGGCAACGAGCAGGGGTGGGAAGGAGGAAGGGGAACAGGCTGGGCTGTAGCCAAAGGTTGAGACCCAGCCTGAGACTGAGCTTAAGAACCCGTCCGAGAATTGAGGCGGTATTTCGTTCGCCTTTTTTCATTTCCTTTTCCGTTGGCAGGCGGCGACCACCGAAGCGCATCAAGAAGCAACAAGAAGGCATCCACATTCGACCCACAACTCACACACACACATACACACAGTCCACACACATATGAGCCACAACACAAGGGCGTACGCAAAACGACCCCGGGGGCCAAAAAACGGTCCGACGACCGACGAAAGTCGACCGACAGTCACTGCAGGTGGTATAACTCGAGTTGTGGCTCTAACTGGGTTTGAGTCTAATTCTGTTGTTGGCCTTCGCCTTGCCGAATGTCCCTTGGAAGGGTGGGAAGGGCGAGGGAGGGTTTTTAGCTGGCATATTGAAATTATGTGTGCAACCGTTTTCAGTTTTCCATTTGCATTAGGGCGACTTAGCTCGAAACGAGCCCAAGCTCTTGAGACATTCTCTTGACCAGCAGCGGCAGCAACAACAGAGACGTCAAAGTCCTTTATCCCCCTTCCGACTGGTCCCTTCCATCCTCTCTCAGCCATCCAAGCATCCATCCATCCATACGTCAGGCAGTCAATCAGAAGTTGCTACTCGCTGCTTGCCACATTTCCTGATTTACGCAGGTAACGTCGAGTTGACTCCATTTGTGGCTGTGTTTGTATTGTTGTGGGCAGATCTGTACACACACACACACACACACACACACTTGGGGTTGTTGTAGATGTAGATGGATGTCAGTGCATTAGTTGGCCCGGCCTAAACGAAATCCCCTTTCGACAATAATATGTTTGCTGTGTGCCAAGTTTTTTTTTAACATGCTTGGTCAACAGAAATGATTGGATAGACCGAAGCTTAGTATGAGATTGAAATCAATTCGATTAGATTCATAAATATGGGGACCATTTTGAAAGTTTCAATATATCGAAAGCCGAATGTGAAGTGGCGTTTTGGAAATGTTTTATCTGGGTAAATAGTTTGATTTGAGGAAATACCTCATTTAGAACTGCCCCCTGCTCGCTTTGCTCGTCTTCCAATTGTACTTTTGATAAAGATCTATACTACTAAAACTTCCACAAGAAGCAATAGTCTACAAAAAGAACATTTTCTAAATAGAGAGAGACAGAGAGAATTAGAGAGAGAAGGTTCTACAAATGGCATGGTAAACTGAACAGCTTAACGGTTGGTTGGCCATCCAACCATTCTCGGCTCTTTGATAACCCATTTGCCATGCATTTAATTGGAGCTCACAGTCGGTAAATCGATGCGCATTGTTCTTAGCCCACCCACCAACCCCTTTCTGTGTCCCGTCTCTATTCCGTCTCCATTCGAGATGCTCTCACCTAGCTCCAGCCGAAGTCGCAGTCGAAGCAGGTAAAGCGTACGTAATGGACTTCAATGTGGAACTCAAGTTGTTTCTCTAAGAAGAACAACAAAGGAAATCGCCAACTTGCATTTATCGCCTCATATAAAGTGGATGGGACAGGGAACTGGGGATAGGTGAAGAAGGAGAAAGGGGAGAGGAGAGAGAGGAGAGAGAGGAGAGAGAGGAGAGGAGGCAGCGAGAAACAAGCTGACATGGCCAGACATGGCTGCCAAGCGCTTGTCTCTGGGCTCAGCTTGACACTGGCCGACTGACACAGCCAAGGAGAAAGAGAGCATGAGAGAGAGAGAGAGAGAGAGAGAGAGAGGGAGAAGGAGAATGGGGCAAGTAGACAAGGCACAACAATATGCGACGATATGATGCGTGCCTCGTGTGTTTTTCAGGTTGTTTTTGGAGCGCAACTGGCGCGTTGTTGTTTTGACAACATGCGACCAGCAATTCAACACACACATACATACACTTACACACAAAAAATACATGTGCCGCATGTGTGTGTTAGAGAGAGAGAGAAAGAGTGAGGGGCAAGTGTTAGGAAGGGCACGAATATTTAACAGGAAGAAACCAATAAAACCTAATGATATGAAAAAATGCAATTTTCTAAAATTCAAGCAACACACACACACACACACACACATATGCAGTTACACTTTTACAAGCTGAATCGTTGGGGCAGCGCCTTTAGACGCCATTTACACTGCTCAACAAAAAAATGGAAAGTAAACGCAACCAAGGCAAGAAGTTGTTGGCTCAACAACAGAAAATGGAATAGAAGTGACAACAACAGCAGCAACAATTTTAGCAACATCAGCTAACAAAACACCTAGACAAAGTAGTAGAATTACTCTTAGAACAAATAGTAGTAGAAATAGTAGCAGCAAATGAACCAAGCGAAATTGTGTCATATGAAAAGAAAGCAGCAGCAATAGTAGTAGGAAAGCATTTAATACAAAAGCAACAGAAAATGAGGTAGAAATAGCAGTAGGAAAAGGCGCAAC